>PVKU01017429.1:0-11507 GCA_004027475.1 Anoura caudifer | reverse complement strand
CTTTTCCTTCCGTCCTTGCCTTAGCACCACTCTAGTCTCGGAAATGAGGTAGGTGACCTCCCCTTTCACGGGACGCCCACCTCCCATGGTCCCTTTCAGAGAGCGGCTCCGGCCAGCCGTGTGCACAGCGATCGTCCATGACCTGGGCGTCAACACGTATGAAAGTTCGGCTTCTTTATAGGGAGAGCCTCTCTGCCTGGTCACTGTGAATTTTCGTCTTTTCAAATAAATTTTTAAAGAGATCAACAAAGATTTATGGATCATCGAAGACAGACTAGCGTCTCGGAGACTCAAAGGAGGGCGTGACGTGGCCCCGCAAGTCCTGGGAAATGTTTAGGTGATCACTTCGATGCTTAGCTTATAAAAAGCCCTGTTTTAGGGCTGGCTGCAGAGTTGGCATCCAGTCAGAATCGGCCTCTCCCCAAAAAGGGTCCCCATGGCTCCTGTCCCCTCCCAGAGCTGGTCTCCCAGAGTTTGCGCTGTGGCGAGAGGGGCCGAGGGCTGTGCGGGGAGTGGGGGCCACAGGCAGGAGCAGTGCCTCTGTTTAGGGCCCAGTGGCCCCGTCCTGCTCCGCCTGCATGTCCAGGCCCTGGGGATGTCACCAAGGGCGTGTTGGGGGACCTCTGAGCCACCCCACCTTGGACTCTGTGAGGGACCTTGACCTGCCGTTTGCGAACCTCGAAGGCAAAACCAGCCTGTGCTCCATTCTCCAGAAAGAAAGCCAGCTTCTCCCGAGGGCTGCAGCCCCTCATCCGTCTGGAGGGGAGGAGCCAGACGGTGGCTGTGAGCTGCGGATCTCAGCGGCACACCCAGTGTCCACGCTCCTCCACACCCATCCCCTTCCCTGGGGCTCAGCCCCCAGTGCCCACCCTCCCGTTTGCTGAATGTCCTCTCGGCAGGTGGGCTGCCTGGGACGGCAGACCTGGCTCTGCTGGGGGCCCGCCCCCCGCCCACCAGATGGGTGTCTCTGGGCGGCCACCCACCTCTGCCGGCCCCGGTTTCTCAGCTGTGAGAGGGGATTTACCAGTTCCCCGCGTCTGCAGGTGGGCGAGTGCCAGGAACTGAAGTGCCAGCCCCGGTGCTCTGGGGCTGGTTGTGACACCTGTGTCCTGGGACGAGCCACCAACTGGAGAGACCGTCCCCTCCGCGGTGTGGGTCGAGGCCGGTGGCCAAGGTCCTGGCCATGTCCCCGAGCCTTTCCCATGCCCCCACCAGATGCAGTGCTAGGTTCTGCCTGGACTTCCAGAGAGATTGGAAACATTGACTTAGAAAAATGGCAGTGAAACCCTATTTCTAGCATCTCAGCTGCTTCAGCCGTTTCTGCCCTTGAGGAGGAGCCGGGTGGGCGCTGCGGCATCCGGCTGCGCTGCGGCTGTGGTCACTGTCGGCATGTCCAGGTGGCGGCTGGGACCGGACTCTCTCTCTCTCTCTCTCTCTCCAGTGCCAGCTACCCTGAGCGAAAGGAAGGAAGGAGAAAAGGAAGGGATGAATGGTACCGTGCCTGTGAGCTTGACCCGAGATTTTCCGAGCACTGATACACCCAGCTGCCCTCCCAGTTTCCAGCGGGGACTGATAATCCGCCCTGGACCACACCTCATTTATTTATTTAAAAAAATTAGGCCTCTGACAGCTGAAGCTGGCTCAGATTTATTTAGAAGAATAAAATTCCTGTCGTTTCTTTTGCTATGGGTGCTGGGAGGAAGGGCTGGGACCCGGACCCTTGGCCGGACCTGGAGGGTACGAGGCCATCAGGCTCCGTGCTTCCTGACCGCCCGGGATCTAGTTACTGCCCTGCGGTGACCCCTCCTCCCGCTCAGGCACCCGCCTCAGACCCTGGCCCACTTTTCTCCGATGCCTTTGTTGCCTGCTCAGCTCCCACGACGATCTGTCTTCATGAAGGACGTTTCTCCCCGTTCAGGCCTTGTATCTGCTGTTCCCTATCATACCCGAAAGATTTAGGACAGATTCTCGGGCTAAAAATAGCCGGCGTGCCCTTCACTCCAGACGGAAACCTGAGGATGGTTTTGAACCAAAGGCCCTTGACTTGCTTGAATTATGACAAAGTTACCCAGCCGCGAGTTCTGCAGTTCTCCGAAAGTCTAGATCTTTCCGGTGTTAGAGACAAAGCAAGCTCAGGCTGGGCAGCTCAGTGGGTGAGAGCGTTATCCTGATGCGCCAAGGTTGTGAGTTCGATCCCTGGTCATCGATGAGTGGAACACTGAACTGATGGTTTTCCCCTGCTCGCTCTCTCTGCCTCCCTTCCCATGTCTCTCTAAAATCAATTAAAGGAAAAAAGAGAGTGGCAGCTGGCATGGACCCTGTAGTCGGTCCCACCCAACCCTTCCCGTGTCACAGAGGGGGTGGGGACAGAGGCTCTCGGGATGGCACGTGAAAAACCAAAGAGCCCTCGGTCCCGAGCCGGCCCCCGAGTCTGGTGCTGGGTTGAGTGAGCGCGTCTTTCTTGCCTTCAGCCGGTTTCGTTCCAGCGAAGTCTGTGCGGCTCCCCAGCCGGCCTTTCTGCAGGTGCTGCAGAGCCCCAACCAGTGACCTCCCGCCTCGGGTCCCTTTCGGCAACCACCAGGTCTATGTGGAAGTGAACCCTGGGTCCCCTGGAGGTGGAAACCGCAGTGGGTGCCCCCAGTGAAAATTCTGGGGCTTTCGACCTGGGATTCCTTTTTGCTACTCGAGGGGCTGGCTCCAAGGGGGTTTATGCAGACTTCTGTTTACAGAGCTCAGAGCCCGTGTTTGTGGTCCCATCTTACCTGTCCCCATCAGATCTAGTGGCATAAGGACCAAAGATGTCTTCAACTAAGGTTTCCCCTAACCTGCACTGTGCCCCGAGTTCTGCGGTCCCGGGCAGACCAACCCTGAGCCCTGTTCTCGCTGCTGGCGTGCGGCCTGAGTGGGAGGACCGGGGACCCCCCCTCACCGTGAGGGCCCCCACAGACACACACAGAGACAGGCCCTCCCCACCCCCGTCCTTCAGAAGGGGCAGAAACGGAACCCGAAGCAGCTGGAAAGCTGTGAAGAAGGGAGCTTAAGTCTCGTTTTTAAAATTCTGATGTTCTTCTGGTTATCGCCTTTGAGGTCCAGCTAGAACATGGCGTGGACTTTGATTAGAGAAAAACCGGCCCATATCACCTGCTGTAACCACTTCAGAGGCAGCTGCGGTAAAATCACTTCTATGTTTCCAGTCAGTTTATGGCACGGACATGGGCCCTGGGTACCTGCCTCCGGAGGAGATCTTCCAAAATGTACGTGAACTTGGGGAGAAGGGATTTGCTAGTCCAAAGAAACCCAGTCCGTTCTGCTTCTGAAGGCTGGCCCTAGAGGGACCTGGAGATGACTCGGTCCCAGGGGTACAGCCGTGTCTTCCTGTCACATGGTGCTGCCGTTGCAGGTCCCCCCGCATGGCCCAGGGATGCTTGTCCGTTGCATCGCTGTCCTGTGGTCTCCTCCGCTCACGGGCTGGGTGAGGGCCCAGGGTGGCCTCCCAGAGAATGCCCTCTCCGTCCACGTGGGTGGCCTTGGCCACCTTGTCCCGGTACTGGGCACAGGGCCAGGGCGCCTGCTCTAGGAGGCCCCAGCATAGGTGCGCCACAGCCGCCCCTCCCTGTCCTGGGGTCAGGCACCGAACCCACGCCAAGAAAGAGACGCCCGATGGCTTCCCAGTGGCCTGCTCTCTGGGACCTCGACGGCCCCACTCTTGCTCCTGGAAGAGCCTCCGTTTCGAATGCGTGGCTTTGTGTTTCATTTCCGCAGGAGGCCTTGGGCTCCTCTTACAGGCCCCTCAACCCTGCCTTCAGTGGGCAGCCCCTCACACCACACGGAGTGTGGGGGTGGCGTTGCCCCTTCGGGTCTCAAACGTCCATAGGTCCTAAGGAAGGGCCTCGAGGGAGGCTTCTGGGGCAGAGAGGACGGGTCCTGGAGTTGCTTGACCTTTCCCGCCTGACCAAGAGGGATGCGTGTGTCTGTGGTGGGGGCTGGTCGGTCAGGTGGGCAGCAGAGAGTTTTGGCGTTCAGTTACAAAGATTCAAATCCACCTAGAAAGAGGTTTGAGTACAGCTTTTACGGTCTGTGGGCTCTGGGCCCCTCAGTCTCTCTAAACTGTTCGCTGGCAGAAAGTCTCCCTTGCCCTGGCTGGTGTGGCTCAGTGGATTGAGCACGGGCCTGCGAACCAAAGGATTGCGGTTCGATTCCCAGTCAGGGCACATGCCTGGGTTGCAGGACAGTTCCCGGCAGGGGATGCACAAAAGGCAACCATACATTGATATTTCTCTCCCTCCCTCTCTCCTTCCCTTCCCCTCTAAAAATAAATGAATAAAATCTTCAAAAAAAAAAAAAAAGAAAGAAAGTCTCCCTCGCTATTTGCTGGTAAATCGGCCCACATTTCTGACATTTCAAAATTGGTTTCTAAAGATTTAAGCAATCCTTTTTCACAGGAAAAAAACAAAACCCTTCAAAATTTGGGGAAATGCTTTTTAAAATAAGAATTTTGATTTTTTAAATTGAATTAAAAAGTAAACCTGCGTTAAAGCATAATTTTTAAAAAGGGTTAAAATCATGGCCCTTAGAAGCAGGCAAATGAATGCCTATCAGAGATTTTGTTCGGTTCATTAATTAACTCAGGAACCAGTAGTTCAAAGGAAAACGCAAAATGCGCACCGAGGAAAATCTGCAAATAGATGCAAAAATGGTCAAGATTAACTGCATCGCTACAAACACAATTTTTCTCTCCGTGGAGGGAATTGCGCATGTTGTGATTAGTTTTCTACAACCACTATTTCTCCAGCTCCTGTGAAACAGCCCAAAGACGACAAAGGCCGGGGGGGGGGTGCGGCCTCACAGGGAGAATGAGACGAGACGCACCCCGATCTCGGTGTCGGCCCGTTTCGGGGTCTCACACAGGGTTCGTGGGCACTTGCCCGGTTCCAAGTTCAGCAGAGGGTTGGTGGGTAGCTGGTGGGTTAGATTAACGATGGTGGTAACTGACGGTGGACCCTGAACTTTGAATTGATGGTAAGTTTCCCAGGAGGGGGGCAGAGGCCGGGGAGAGTCTGCTGGGGGCCTCCAGGTCTCAGAGGAGGGGATGGTCTGAGCCGCCCCAGCGTGAGGGGCTCCTGAGCTTCTGGGGTTGCCTGAGGCCGGATGCTCTCCGAGTTTCTTTGTTAGGAAAAATCTTGGGCTCTCATCATCATCACCATGAAACATTTTTCAGAATTTAAATTTTCAATTAGAGTTGACGTTGAACGTGACTTTGTATGAGCGGCAGGTACGCAGCGTCACGGTCAGACAAGGACACGCTTTGCAGAGCGGTTCCCCTGATCTTTCCAGCGCCCGCCTGGCACCGTGCGGTTATTACAACATTGTCGACGACCTCATTGCCATTTCTGCAGCTCCGAACGCCCTCGTGAGGGAGGGAAGGACAGGCCCCGCGGGTGCCGGTCGCCCCTCCGTCCCTGGGAGGAGAGGGGAGTCTGCTGGGGAGCGTGCCGCCCGCCGTCAGTGCTTCTGCCGACTCAAGCACTGGGCACCGCTTACTGTGTTCACGGTCCAGAGTGACCGCGCCACGTCGACCTCGTCTGACCTGGAGAGATGACGACCTTCCGCGGGCAGGCCCCAAACCCAACGTGCCTGGCGCGCTGTCTGGGAAGTCACGGTCCGGCGTGAACTTGGTGGCTTCACGCAGGTGTCTTCCGGAAACGGGGGGAGAGGGGGGAGGGTGCCGCCACTGAAGAGTCGGAACCGTGGGTGTTCAGAGCTCTCACTTCAGCCGTGACATTCAGCCTCCCCCCCCCAAGCCTCTTATCATAAACACCACCAGAAAAAAAGGGGGGTTCCGATGGCATCTTTCTGCTGCTCCTGGCCTCCCTGTTGGTATTGAAATGATGGAGGAAAGTGTCCGAGAAGCGGCGGACGGGAAGAGAGGCGCCGGGCATGGAGACCCGAGGGTGGAGGGCGGGCGGGAACCACCGCCCCGGCCCGTCTCCCGAGGGGCTGCAGCCCACAAACCTCAGAGCTGCGTTCCGGTTTGGCGGCCGCTTTCCCAGCTGGTCTGCGTTTGCATTCACCTTCACACTGGGGTTTCGGGTTGACGCTGTAGCTCATTCTTTCAAGAATTCCTCGTCGTCCGCTGACACTCAGGGTCATGATGAGGACCTGCGGCTGCCTGCCCGGGCTGCAGATTCGGGCCGTCTCAGAGGCCTTCACCTGCTTGGCTCTAAGAGAGCATCTTTTAATTGGATACAAAGGTCCCGTGTCTGATGACATCTTGGGGTCCCCTATGTGTCTGTTAGGGGGGCTGTGGCCTAGGGATGGCCTGCGGACTGCCACAGTTTTCTAGGTTGTGGCCACCGCTGGCGGGGAGACCCGAGCTGTGTCACCTGGAAATAGCCTCCGTGAGCTGTGCAGACCCCAGAGCGAATGCGGCCAAGCTGGGCAGAGGGTAAGCCAGAGGCCTTCTGGGACTGCGTGTTCCGTCCCCACTCGTCCCCCACCGATCATTCCCAGAGCCGTCGGTCCTGCTGCTGGGAATCCGTGATGTGGGGCGATGCAGGCTGCGCCCTCGGGGAGCTCGGGCTTCCCCGGGGACAGGGGCTGTGGTAACAGATGTGCCCAGGGCTGCAGAAAGATCCCCCAGCACTCTCTGGGGGGAACGGGAGGGGAGGGAGGGGACGTGGGGCCGGCTCCCTTGACTAAGTTCTGGGTGGTGTCTTCTCTAGAAAAGAATTGGCGAGAGGCACCCCAGCTGCGCAGGTGGACACCAGCGGCTGGAAAGAAATGCCTGGGTGCCCTGCGTTTTCCCCACACATGGAGCACGAAATCAAACCCTCTTTCCTCTTAGCACAAGATTCCCGGCACGAGAGGGTGGGCACCAGACAGCCAATGGCTCAAGAGTTTGTGGAAGAAACAGCTAACTCAGTTTTTATTTCCTTCGTCTCCTTTGGAACAGTTAGAGGTGGTAGGAGAGAGTATACCTGTGGCTTGTCATTCAGTGGCTCCCTCCGAGACAAGGATGAGATTTTCAGGCTCCGGGAGCGTGAACCCCGCATCCTCACAGCCGGATTTTCTTCACACAGAGCAGTGTGATGCCTCCAAGGTGACGGGCGATTTCCCAAGCGATCCGCCGCCTCCCTGACCCAACAGGAGAAACCCGTGGTTTTGTTTCTGCGAGGGAGAATCTGGGAGCTGTGGTTCCCCCAGCGCCAAACTCCGCAGCGGAGCCCAGGTGGCTGTTTCCAGGCTTCTCGCCTCCCCACACCCAGAAGCCATGAGCGGGGCATCAGGGCCGAGAGCGCCCACCCGCCCACCCGCCCACGCGCCCCGTGGCTGGTGGCTCCCGCTTCCGTGGCAGATGATCTGGGAGGGGGCGGGGGACTCTGCTTCCCAAAACAACTGAGCTGATGCCCAAATTGGGAAAGAGGTAGTCAGAGCCGCACGGCTAGACCACGCCTCGCGAGCTGGTCACCCTTCTGGGGTTCCACGGGAACGAAGTCCTTCAGTCCTCACCACGGCCAACTTCTCAGCAGGAAACTCAGGTCTCCGTCTGTTCACGGACGGGATCTGAGGCCGGTGGAGGTGAGAGTGTAAAATCAAAGGTCTCCATCATGTTTTAAAAACAATTGCACTTTAAATACAGAGAAACTCAAATTTTGGAAAGCATTGCGCTTTGCAACATGCATAATATTTTAGTATTTGCTCTCGGCATCTATTTTTTAGCAGTTCAAGAATTTTTGTTAAATATCGTATATAATATTATGTGGCTTACAAGTTTCACTAAGATTATCAAATTAAATGTTTTGCTATAAAGAAATAATGATATAAATTCTTATACTCAGGTTATCATATTCTATATTAATACATTGGTAGATTTTACTTAAATATTGAAAATTTTCAATTTCTAAAAAAAATGCTGCATGCTAAGACTCTCAAAGCATTTTATGTTGTAAACATATACATTGATATAAAAATCATAGTTTCCCTTTTCATGATTCAAATATTAATGCCCATTCTCACCTCTACTTTTGTACCATCAAGTGGGGATAAATTTTGTCATTTTTAAATTTTTAAAATATATTTCATTGATTATGCTATTACAGTTGTCCCATTCCCCCCGCTTCATTCCCCTCCACCCTGCACATCCCCTCCCATCCTCATTCCCTGCCTTTAATTCATGTCCATGGGTCATACCTGTAAGTTCTTTGGCTTCTCCATTTCCCACACTATCCTTCACCTCCCCTGTCTATTTTGTGCCTATTATTTATGCTACTTGTTCCCTGTACCTTTTCCCCCTCTCTCCCCCTTTCCCCTCCCTGCTGATAACCCTCCATTTGATCTCCATCGCTATGATTCTGTTCCTGTTCTAGTTGTCTGCTTAGTTTTTTTTTTTTTTTTAAGGTTTGGTTGTTAATAGCTGTGAGTTTGTTGTCATATTACTGTGCATATTTTTGATCTTCTTTTCCTTAGATAAGTCTCTTTAACATTTCATATAATAAGGGCTGGGTGATGATGAACTCCTTTAACTTGACCTTATCTGGGAAGCACTTGATCCGCCCTTCCATTCTAAATGACAGCTTTGCTGGATAGAGCAATCTTGGATGTAGGTCCTTGCCATTTGTGACTTCCAATACTTCTTTCTAGCCCCTTCTTACTTGTAAGGTTTCTTTGGAAAAATCAACTGAGAGTCTTATGGGAACTCCTTTGTAGGTAACTATTTCCTTTTCTCTTGCTGCTTTTAAGATTCTCTCCTTCTCTTTCATCTTGGGTAATGTAATTATGATGTGCCTTGCTGTGTGCTTCCTGGGGTCCAACTTCTGTGGGACTCTCTGAGCTTCCTGGACTTCCTGGGAGTCTATTTCCTTTGCCAGATTGGGGAAGTTCTCCTTCATTATTTTTTCAAATAAGTTTTCAATTTCTTGGTCTTCCTCTTCTCCTTCTGGCATCCCTATGATTTGATGTTGGAACATTTAAAGATGTCCTAGAGGTTCCTAAGCCTCTCCTCATTTTTTTGAATTCTTGTTTCTTCATTCTATTGTGGTCGAATGTTTAATTCTTCCTTCTGCTCCAAACCATTGATTTGAGCCCCAGTTTCCTTCCCATCACTGTTGGTTCCCTGTGCATTTTCCTTTATTTCACTTTTCATAGCCTTCACTAAGTTACAACAGCGTCACATAATCACGCAAACCATGGAGCGTTCAGTGCCACCAGCATCTTTAATGGCTTCACACAAATAACACCCTGGTCAAAGTGGTGGCCGTTGTCAAGAGCTGCTGGCAAGTGCCTCCCCCCACCTCCCTGGAGAAGTCACCCCACCCCTCCTCAACGCCCTTTCACACCTCCGCCCTTTGGTGTGTGAACGTTTGCTGAGTCGGCTCATCTAACTTGAGCACGTCTGCTTTCCCCAGGTCCTGGTTGATGGCGGTCTATTGCATGCATCTGGGCCCTTGGAGAAACTATGCTTTCTGCAACTCTGTTACCTCCAGGAGCTGGAGGAGGGGTTTGCTGGGGCTGCAGCGTCCACGCACTTCCCCACCCGCAGTTACTCTTCTGCTCATGATGGGGGCAGGTGACTTCCAGTGTCTTCTGATTGAATGCAGCCGCCAGACCATGGACTGGACAGCAACATAATTACTAAATTTCTTCAGAAAAGGCAGGGGTGGGGGGGTGGGGGAAGGAGAGAGGGTTAGGGTTAGCTATGTTATTGATTTCCAAGTCCCTGGGGAGAGCTTGCTGCTACTCGATGCAGTGTGCTTTTAAACAGATCTTAAAAACATACTCACTCACGATGTTTGCAAACCGTACTATAGCCACGACTATATTTGTAAATATTTGGAGATCATCCATGACCCCATGTTTGACGAGTGATTTCTAAGTCACTGAAGGCGAGGGCGTGGGCAGGAGAAGTGGTGCGGGCCTCCTGTCCCCACGTCGGCCGCTCATGTGCGGGAAGGGCGGCCCTGAGACTTGCACAGGAGCCCCATTACCGCCTTGGTTTTCCTGTCTTCCGCATGACGCGCCCCGGGCCCCTCTGTGGCACCCGGGCCCTTGGTGTCAACCCTGGGCTCCCATGTGCTCCTAGGGGGTCTGACCGCCATCCTGTGGGGGCCCCTCCCTGATGTGCCCATGACGCGGAGGACGGAGAAGCTCTGTCACGGTCGGGGCACCCTGGGGAGCGGGGGCCAGCAGGAACCGCCTGCCTCGCCCCCGCCACCTTCATTCGAGTGCTGGGCAAGGTGGGGGGCACCGTGGAGATGGCTGGTCCTCCCGTTGTGTATCTGGGGGCAGCGACCCTTGTGGCTCAGGTGACAGGCACCGAATCCCAGCCAGAGCGCTGGGCTGTCACTGTGGGGAGACGCCTGGAGCACAGTGGCCTCGAGGCCCCCTTCACACCAGGCCTGGCAGCCGCCCGTCCACTCGAACCCAGGCCCCGTGCCCCTGGGAACTTGCACAAGGAGTTTCTACAACAGGAGGACCCGCTGGGAGGCCCCCACAGCCGGAGAGGACCAGGGTGGAGTCCCAGCCGGGCCCCTCCCAGAGGACAGCTGGCCCACGTGGGCCCCTGGGTGCCACGCCTGCGGAGGCCACTGGTGAAGTAGACCAGCTTCCACTTAACCAGGGCCTCCACCGGGGACATTTCATTCCTTCCTCCATGTAGCCGTGCCCGCTTCTCGGGTGTTTGGCACCCTTGGCTCTTGCATGTCGTCTCTGATTTAAGTAGGGAGGAAGGGAGGATCCTGGGTGTGGAAGTGGCATCTCATGCCGTGGCACGCCACGTTAGCTAAACCCCGGTAAGTGTTAGCCCAAATAGTCACTCGCACTTCCCCCTTCTAAGGTTTAAGGCCTTATCTGGAGAGATAAGGTGCTCACTTGCAGGCCTCCTGGCAGGAAGTGGGGATTTGTTTTTTTGGTTCCTTTTTTAAAAAAGATTTTATTTATTTATTTTTAGAGAGGGGAAGGGAGGGAGAAAGAAAAGGAGAGAAACATCAATGTGTGGTTGCCTCTCGTGTGTCCCCCACTGGACACCTGGCCCGCAACCCGGTCATGTGCCCTGACTGGGAATCGAACCTGTGACTCTTTGGTTCACAGGCTGGTGCTCAATCCAGAGTGAGCCACACCAGCCAGGGGGTATTTCTGACAGGCCACAATTTCTCAAAGCTGGCGGCGAAGCCAGGTCCTGTGGGGTCTAAGGCTTATATAGAGTTTTCCATGCTGTCTTTAAAAAAGAGAGTAAAAAAATGACAAATATAAAATTCCACATGAAAGGTGAAATTTATTTAGCATGGGGGACAGATCGCAACAAATTATAAATCTAAAAAAACTGATAAATATCACAATGATGACGGAATCCAGAAAAATAGCATACTATTATTAGTTAACTGCCTGACACATCTCTCCAGTACCCTTTTCTCCTAGATTTCTTGGCTCGGCATGCTCTGCCATATGACAATAATTTCGCGATGTTATTTTCTTCTGAGTGAGCAGAAAGGGAATTCAGCCTCGCACCCGGC
>PVKU01017428.1:0-11511 GCA_004027475.1 Anoura caudifer | reverse complement strand
GGAGCCCCGTGAACTCCCCACTCCTCCTGAACCCTCAACAAACTGCCAAGGTGGCTGCCCATGGGAGGCACTCCTGGAGGTGCCCTATCCCTCCTTTCCCCAATACACCTGATGGTTGACCTTGCCTTTGTCCAGTGCTTGGCCTTCCTGGCTGATCCGTGCTGGTGGTGGCAGGCGGGCAAGCATGGTGTGTGGGTCTTGGTGCTCTGATATCAGCGAGCACGACTGGCCCCTGTGGCTGGAGAGTTTTAGTCCCATGTCCTGGCATGCAATGTGATGCCCACATTCTGTTTTGGGAGAAGATCCCAGGGATAGTCCCCAGACCCTTTGGTGCTCTGGGGTATGGTTTCCTCTGGATGTGCCTAAGGCTGTAGCAAGGGTGCTGCCTAGTCTTCAGAGTAACTGCTGTGTTATAGCTGTGGTCAGAGGAGGTTGTGTGTTTTGGATGACTATATTCGGGGGAGTGGCCAGGTGGACTTTCAGTGGGGTAGGTAGGGACAGCTTGCTTTCCCCATATTTCGTCTCCCAGATGCTTCCAAAGGATTCCTTGTCCTTCCCCCAAGCTAGTCTCAGCTGACATTTGATGCCTATTCTGTAATGATGCCAGAGTCCAGGCCTCAGAGCTGTGCCAGGAGTCAGGGCTCTCTTCTCTGTCCTGAAAGCTCAAATACAAGAGCAGCTAAATAACATGTACTAAACGACACCATCGAGCACAGGTCTCAGCCCACATATTGAAGGGAGGGTGCCAACCCCAAACCGCTGCTCCATCTGCCTGAGCTCTCATTCCCCTTGGCATGGTGTTCCTTGCTGCACCGCAGACATGTCCACGTTAAACTCGTGAGTTTTGTGTGCTTTGACTACTTTGTCAGGAGAAACTATTTTCCTTCGCATTGTGTTTCAGTAGAAAATTGCTGAAAGGTCTGCCCCAGTCCCATGCCTTTGGCAGATGTTTGTTTCATTCACAGCATTACAATCATGGTCATTCAGCTTCTGCTTGTTACCTGGGACAAAAAGTCTGCTATTTATAAGGACCATCTACTCTGTCCTTTGTTTTTCAGCCTTGAACGCTGAGGGAGCACACAGCATGCCTGCTCCCTCTGCTTCACTAGCACAGCTTCAATTAAGGAGACTAGTGTAATTTACTTGCTACTTGACCTCCAGTTTTGGTCCGCAGCACATCTGTTCTCTCTGGATGACCTCCAGCTCATCAATGATTGTCCCAAAGGGAGATACTTAGGGCCCACTAGTCCAGAAATGGCCCAAACAGCATAGCATTCTTTCCTTCCTCCAGAAAATGTGAAGTCTCTCCACATTTCCCTCTCAATCCTAGAGTTAATGTTGAGAGGTGTTTGCATGGCTGAGAAGACTCAGACTGAACCCACCAGGCTTCTTGTGGACAGGCCTGTTTGTACCTCAGTGAGCTGCCTAGAGCCCAGCCGCATCTTGTGGTTAGGGCAGACAGGATGCCCTGTCTTTGAACCCCATGTCTCCGTCTTGTTTGTGATGGAAACAAAGGCCAGTTCCATTCTCATGGGCCTGCCTTGGTCAAATGGGGCTGACACAACTCTTCTTGTCCCCATGATACAGCCAGCCTAGAGCCGGTGTCCATTCTGTGGCAACTCACCCCATCCCCCCAAGATCTGCCTTCAAAGGCACTGTCTGGGGCCCCTTCACTTCTTGTCCTATTATGCTGTGGAACATTGGGTAACCCTGCTTTGTCCCTGGAACTGATCCCCAAGTACAAGTTATACTGCTTCCCAGAATTGAGCCATCCCCACGATTTCCTTCATCCTTCTTTGTCAGCTCTTTCCTCTAGGGTCTTGGCAAGGTGGCATTGCTTCCTGTGGCCATGTTTTAAATATGTTGTGTCTGATAAGTGCCCCCCCTCCCGTGCCTGGGCGTTCCATGGGCCAAGGACCCCTTCCTCACCATTGTACCCTTCACCCTTTCAGCAAACACTCAGCCTCTGCTCTGTGCCAAGTAAAAAAGACAGGATTCTTGCTCTCCCAGGATCATGTCAGTGTTAAGACAGACAACACATAGTATGCTAATGCTTGATGAGAACTGGCCAGGCTGGTCCAGCGGGCATGGGACGCATAGGTAGGGAAGCTAACTTGGGTAAGGGGCTATGTATGGGAGGGAGAATTTCTTGGAGAAAGTGCCATCTAAGCTGAGACCTGAAGGGTGAGGAGTTGGGCAGGAAGGAGTATGCACTGAGTGTCCTGGGCACAGGGAGAGCACAGCTCCATAGCCCTGTGTGACAGGGTTGGTGTGGAAGCAGACAGATCATTTTAAGCCATGGAAGGAGTTTGGACTTACCCTAGGGACAGTGGGAAGTCAAGAATTTGAATTAGCGGGGAGAGAATCAGGTTTGCACTTTGGAAAGGATACGGGTGGCTATGTGTGAATAGATGGGGAATGGGCCAAGCTCAAGGAAGGGAGACCAGTGGGGAATTTATGATCCCTTGAGAACTGATGGTGGGCTGACCTGGCAGTGTGGGAAGAATAGAGAGTAGTGGGTGGACCGAGACTAGGAATTGGCGACATCACATTTTGGGTAAGATAAGTGTGGTATTATTAGCTCCATTTATTGAATGAGGACACTAAAGTGGAGAGGTGAAATCATCTGTCCACAATCTCATGGTTAGGCGGTGGACAGGTTGGCTTTAGAAACTCAGGTCTGTCTTAGGCCAAAGCCGGCATCCTTCCCACTGCTGCCTGTTTCTTCTGAGTGTGGAGGAGTAGGAGGAGGTTCAGGGTCTGATCTCTGAAGGGCTTGGGCTTAGTCTTAAGGGAAAAAAGCACTCCATGTATGGACTTAGGTAGGGCAGTGGGGAACCAGACGTGTGTGTGAGATACTTTGACAGCTGTGTGAAGGCTGGATTTGTGGGAAGTGAGGCTGGGAGTGGGAGACCAGCTAGGAGGCTCACTGCCTCCAGATGCAGCATGGTAGGGCCTGGACTAGAGCTGCAGCAGGGGAGCTGGGAGGAGGGAGGGGTGTGAGATGGAAAGGCAGACTAGATGGGAGAGAGGGAGGAAGGGAGAGGGGAGGCAGTCAGGGTTGGAGTGTGTAGATGGGGGTGCAGCAAGAACAAGGGAGTGGGGTCAGAATTAGGAATGCAAGTGCAGATTTATACTTACTGAGCCCAAAGTGCTGTGGGACCGCCATGTGGGGATGTCTTGTAGATAGATATTTCTAGGATGGAGATAATGGTCAGAAAGTTTTAAGTTGAATGGGCCTGTGTCATATGAGAAGGGAACTAAACTTTTCAGGGAAAAGGAAAAGGCACACCCACTAAGGTATTAGACTTTATAGGAAATGGTGACTGATGGACATGGAAGAGGGAGGGGATCTGCTGCTTCTGGGAAGGTCAGAGCAGGAGTCATCTAAGCTGATGGAGTGGAAGGAACTGGAAAGAGAATCCTTGGTCAGTGGTGTGAGATGCCACAGTGAAACCTAGTAACAAAAGGGCTAATCTTGGTCTTGCTGACTTTGAGCCATGGTGACCTTGGGGAGATGCTTCAATGGAACCAGAGCCCAATTGCAGGGGTTGAGGCCTGAATAAGTGGGGACAGTGGAGGCAGGGAGGGCCGAGAACTCTGGAGAAGCTTGCTGGCGAGAGGGTGGTTGGAGTGGGGAGGGGACTAAATGAGCTTTTGCGGTTCAGCAGAGGTGAAGTTGGAATGAATCATGAGAACTTTTCTAGGAAGCTAAGGGGGGAAAAAAAGGAAGAGACCCTGAAATAGAATATGCAGATATGTGGAGATGGGTGAGTTTTCTGAACAGATCCCTTCTCCTAATATAACTCAAATTTGGCTGGGTTGGCACAGCTTGTTGGGCACATGGGCCCAGTTCTGCTCCTCTTCTCAGCCCCATCTGGCCTGGGCCCCAGACCAAGCTTTCTGAGCTTTCCCCTGAGGTGGCCTCTTATTGCCTGTGCCACAGGCCTTGGCAGTAAATGTTTGGTGAGGATGTTGTATATGGCAGGAGTTATTTAGGCCTCCCTCTGTCTGCTTACCCATCCTTTCCAAGCCCCCTCTGGCCCTGGGCTGGAGGTAGGTCACATTGGCTGTGCCCCTCATTTCCTTGGACCTGTCCCTGTCTGGCTCCTGTAGGCTCTGCAGTTGCAGGTAACAGGATTGAGCTTCCTCCATGCTTGAGGTACTTTAGCGACCCAGGCACTGCCCTGCTTTACTTTGGCAAAAGTGGCTAACATCAATGGAGTACAACAGTGCTCATTTATCACGTACCTTCTCCATGCCAGCCGCTGAGCTAGGCACTCCCATACGCTAGCTCAGTTAATCCTGAGAAGTAGGTATTATCTCCATTTACAGACAAGTGCTTCCTGTTAAAAGGACATGACTGTGCTGGGATACTGGCCTTTCCAGGGACTGGGTGGGATTGTATCAGCGCTGTCCCATCAGTGTACCTACCTGAGGCCTTGTGCCTGGCTGGCAGTCCTGGATGCCACTCAAAAGGGGTGAAGGGCCTGCTCGCCACTCATCCATCCTGGAAGTGGCAGCTTGAATTTTGGAGAAGAACCAGGCTTCTAAGTCAGACCCACAAGAGTTATGATCTTGTTACAGAACAGACCCGGGGTGGTGAATGATATACTATTACTGAAAGGACCCCCATCTTTTAGCCAGGGGTTCCCCCCTGTACTAGGTTTGCTTTGCCCACTGCCAGAGGAAAGATATCTCTCAACGCTAGAGATTGGTGAAAAGGAAAGGAATTATTTATTTAAAAGTTATACAGACTTAGAGTAATGACCTAATGTCTGCATTAAAATACTCAAGTTCTTTAGAGTACCCACAGACGCACACAGTCCTTCCTTCTCCCCTTTGCCCAGTTCAGGGTACCGTATCTCAGGAAAAGAAGTAGAAGTCCATGATTCACACTCCCCACACCATCAGCTGTGTTGCTGCCGTGATCTCCAGTTAATCCAAAGCCATGTGGCACCTTCTCATGGCCCACCAGCAAGAGTCCTTTCACCCCTTTTCTTCCAGGCAAAGTCTCTCCTGCTGCCTAAGCCACGGCAAAAGGGAGCACCCCAAAGCCGCATGGTCCCAACCTCTGCCCAAGCCAAGTGGTGATTCGCTTCTGCCACAGCCATGTGGTCCCAACTCCTCCAAAGCCACGTGGTCTTACTCGTATGGCTGCTGCACCTGGGTTTTAAATCCCTATGCTGATCTTCCTCTGCAGCCCCATTTCCAACTCCTGCAGTCAGTTACACCTGCCAGCATTCCTGTATCCTTCCAGCTTTACTGGGCTGCCATAGAAAGTCCAGGCAGGCATGGCGTGGAGCCAGTCATCTTTAAGCTCTCATGTAGGCGCTGTAACCAGGGGGAGTTGCTTCCCAGTTACATCCTGGGTTGAAGGCACTCCCATCCCTCTGGCTCAAAGCGGACCACAGCTATTTAACATACCTATGAAACCAGTTAAAGGGTATAGATATGTTAAATATCCATGCTAGAGGTTAGCTGCAAAGCTGTTGCTATGCAAAACAGCTCTTAATGGCCCTGCTCCATGTGTCCCAGCTCAGACTGATGGGGGTAAGGACATCATATATATTTTTTTCTAATATTTCCTGGACACCCTGAGTTCTGGACCCCATTACAAATCCCCATTTGGGTCCCCCTCCCCTTGGCTGCACCCTGTTACAATTTGTTCCACAGATACCCTAACCTCTTAGAGCCTCAGTTCTGTTTGAATTTTTCCTCAATTTATACAAGTAGATACTGACAACTTTTGTATCAGAGATGCCAGTGCGTACAGACATGGCCTGGTGAATGTTGTAGATGACTGCCAGAGTGAGGATCCTGACAACAAGGCGACCCAAACAAGAGGGACAGAAACAAGGATAATCTAGGGACCTGTGGTAGGGACCAGAATGGCAGTTGCTCTCATGGAGGATGGGGTATTATTTTTTCTGGGCTCAGATTCAAACTCAGTCTTTCTCAACCGGTGTCCCAGAAAGCCACTCCTGGCTGGGACTTGGCCCCAGGATTCCCCTGAGCTCAGATCAACAGGATTTAACAGCCTGGCTGGTATCTCAACTCAGTAAGACAGTACCTTTGGAGGGATTGTAATCAGGAGCAAAGAAGTCATTCTTTCCAGCCCTCTTCCTGCTGTTGCATCCTGATCGGATACTAGATCTTTGAAGGAGGTTGACATGAACCAGACTGCCTGGCACCTAGGAGGGTCTCAGTAGAACTTTGTTAAATGATTGATTGATGTCCTAGAAATCAGCCAGAGTTAGAGAGACCATACAAAGCCCCATGAGTGCCTCATTGGACCTGGGGTTATTTACCCTGAAAAAGTAGATTTAGAAGGGCATGGCTGCTATGTTGAGTCCCTGAAGGACTCTATTCCAGGAAGAGAGATTAGATATGGTGTCTGTAGATTTGGAGGACAGATTTAGGGCCACTGTGGGGGAGGGTGTTTTCCTCTGTGGAAAAGGATGTGTGTCAGTTAAACAAGACAGGCAAGGCTGCTGTGGGAGTGAGCTCATCGTCACTGGAGGTATGTAAGCAGAGACTGCGTGACTGCCATAAAGGCTGTTGTAAGTAGCTCCAGGTTGGACTGAACAACCTCTGAGAGTTCTAATCTGAAGAACTGGGCTTCTTGGATCACCATATCCATGAAAGAAAGTGAACTGTTTGTGGGAGACTGCATGTCTGAATGCATTTCTTTTCCTCGGGTGGCCCCAGCAGGCCCAAGGGTTACATCAGAGATGGGAGGTTCCTGCAGAGGTGGTTTTAAAAGCAGATTTATTTCAACCTATGAACCAGAAGGCATTGCAGAGGGCAGAATAAGAATGCTTTGTCTGTCTCTGGTCTAGATAGGAGAACTGCTGTTTTAGCTCTCAGTAAACAAAGAAATGGAGCCCTGGGCTGGGGGCAGGGCTTTGCTTAACTTGGGTCAGTGGCCAAGCTGGGACTTTGTCTTTGGCTTCCTGGCCATATGTATTCAGGAGACTGTTAGTCTAGATGGATATCAAGTGGCTCCCAAGAGATCCTGCTCCACCTCAGGCCCTGGGTACTGAGAATGGAGGCTTGAAGATGGATTTAGGAATGTGGGTGGGGTGGAGGAGGAGTTTGTCTTAAGAAAGGCTTGGGAGTATATACAAACTATATCTACTCTGTTAAGTTACCACCCTGCATGGAGTGGCCACCAGGTGGCGCTCCTGTGACAAGTGCCATGTGGGTAGAATTTGGGGTCTAAGGATGCTGGAAGCCATAGGTGGACCTGTTATGATTTTAGGTGAGCAGAGTGTCCTGATGGAATGAGAGAAGGTCTGTCTCTTCTCTGCCAGTCTTCTGTTCATCACTGAATGTCTCCAAGTGGATTTTTACTTTTTCTCTCCCAACTTGGCTGCCTAGACTCCGATCTTAGCAGTTTACGGTAGGGCCAATCAAATAAAGATGCATCCGGAGTGACTAGGACAGAGAGCAGAGAGGCAGAAATGGGATGCTGCAGGGAATGTTGACCCTCAGGGTCAAGAAGAGAGGTGGCAATTCTGAGAAGTTCTCCTTTTAGGGTGGGCTGCGCTGGCCTAGAAGGAAGAGGCAGGCTTGGATAGGTGGAGAGTGGCAGGCACTTGAGGGAACAGCCTGGTGAGGTTTAGGGCTGGGCAGAGCACTGAGGGAAGGGTGAGATAAGGTGCAAGGCCTGCGCAGGTCAAGGAGGGTGTCAACATAACTGTCCAAACCTGTAGAGAATTTTTAGGAGTTTATTTGAGCCAAACTGACGACAATTGCCAGGAAGCAAAATCTCAACAGATTGATAAAGTGCCCTGAAGGGTGGCATTTTTGCAGCTTATTTTATACATTAGAATCAAAGGAGGAGATGTAAGAGTGGGGGTTACATGAAATCCACTGGTGGTAGATTAAGGGGGCAGGAAAAAGCAAAACAAGGATAGGGGAAAATCTCTGGGATTAGATAAAAAGTATAATGGACTTCTTTTACATTGGTGAGTACAAGATAGTTAATAACATTTACAGCACATAGGGATGGTGTTCAGGGAGACAAGCTAACTGAGGGTTCTGTGGTCTCAGTGCTCTGGTACCAGCCTGGTTGTGCCCTGAGGGGTCTGGAAAAGGATTATTCTGACATTTCAAAGGTATGTTATCTTAGATGCAAAAAGACAATGGACAAGCTCACTTACTGGAAACATTGACTTCCATCAAGGAAGCTACAGGCCTAGGATGTGACTGCCCGCCATGGCCCACTTTCAGGTAGGCATTTTTACCTTCAGGGCATCCTGCGGGGTTACTGTGGTCTGTGAGTTTGTCAGGCCCACAGTGCAGGCCTCTCCTGAGCTTGTCAGGTTCAGTGTGTGGCCCTTTTCATCCATAAGGGTTTCCCCTGTGCAACTTGCCTGGTTCAGCCCTAAACCCCTTATATAGTCTAAGAGTGGACCAAGAACAGTGGTAGCTCAGGTGGTTGTGGCCACGCTCATGCCTGTGAGATAGGCACACCTGAGCACGGCCAGCACACAATAAGGTGGGATTCCCAGATGTGGCCTTCAGCCACAGACATCTTACTTTTGAATTACTTACCAATATTTTAAAACTGGGAGTTCCAACAAAACCTCAACTTTCAGCTTCTCTTGAAAAATCATGTCACACTGGGTGTACCCCCATAGCTAGAGTGGAATAGCGACTGCCCTGTGGACAGGGCATATGCCCTCCCAGGGCTCCCAGCCCCACCCCACCTGCTTCACCATTCTTAGGATCTCCGTGGTCTCTGCCCCCAGCAGTGGGGTTGGGGTGGGGTGGTGGGAGTTGCTGTTGGTAGTAGCTGGAGAGCCTGGGTAGGCACCAAGTTCTGAGGATTCATAGCAGGGATGGATCTAGCAGGAAGGGCTGTTGGGGACTTGGGTTCCTATACCTCCGTCCTTAACCTCCCACAGGCCTCTTGTGAGGGTTCGGTTATTCCTTTGAAGAGCAAGTGTAGCCATGGAATCAGGACTGAGGAAAGGGTCAGAGGGAGCTTGGAGAGTGGAGGACCCTCTGAGTAGGGCCTGGAAAGGCTTTGCTTAGAAGGCTGAGCAGAGCTCCTGGGGTCTCTGCTCCTTGGGGCCTATGGACCTCGGGGTTGTTGTATGTGTCTATTTCTTTGACTTCCCATGGAGTCTTCTTGGATTTGGCTGTGCCTTAGCTACCCTGCAGGGAAGACCCCATCATGGCATTTCTCCCTAGATAGGAGCTCTGACACTATTTTTTTTCTCCTGACCTCTTCCCTCTACTCCCCCGTATGTGGACTTTTGGGGAAGGGGTGAGCAGGAATGTGCTTACCCCTCAGGCCTACCAGCATCCACATCTGTTGCTCCCTTTGCTGATCCATTTCCTATCATTGTCTGGGGGTGGGAATTGTGCTCCTGTCCTTGGTCTTGGCCCAGGAGCCAGCTGTGGCCTCCCATGAGGTAGGCAGGGAGGCCACACACAAGCACTGGTCCTGTGCTCTCCGCCCCCCCCGCCCCCCGCCCCGAGAGGGATACTTGCTGTCCTCTATGCCCATATTCTAGCTACCCTCTCCCTCTCTAGAGCTACTGACCAAATTATGGGCCTGGTTCTCACCTCCCCTGGCTGCCTGTAGCCAAGTAAAAGTGGGATGCCATCTGGCCCTGGCCCTTTGCCCCTAGATTGGCTGGCTCAGAGGTGCCCATTGGTGGCGAAGCAGGTGCTGAGTTGGCCATGGAGGAGCCCAGCCAGAGGTCCACCCTGGTATATGAGGTGGGATGGTCTTTAGCACTCCCCCCTTACCCCATTACCCCCACCCCAGCCTGGAAAGAAAATTTCCCTGGCACCTGCCCCAGTTTCTCTCTGCTGCTTTGTTGCTTGGGAGGCTGAGCCCAGACCCTGGTCTTGCCCTCCTGCCCAGCATCTGGTAACCTGGGCCCTGTCCGGGCCTTCCTGAGGGTTGTGCGGATCCAGAATCCAACCTAACACAGCAGGCAGCAACGGGAGGGTACGTTGCATTCAGAGCATTATGATGTAGAAGATAAGGGTGTAGGCCCCAGAGAGATTGCCCGAGCTTTAATCCCAGCCTTTGTGACCTTGGGGACATCACATACCCTCTCTGTTCCTTGGTTTCCCCGTTTGCAAAAGGAGCCAGATACTAGCACCTACCTCATGATTGTGAAGATGAAATAAAGTGAGACTAAGAAACACACACAGAACATAGTGACCTCAGTGTTAGCTATTGCCATTGGAGTCAGAAAGACTGGGTTTCCCTCATGGCTCCACTAGCTGACCTTGAGCAGGCCCCTCACCCTCTGTGTCTCTGTTTCTTTCTTTAGATATGGGGTTATGCTCTCTCACTGAGGGGGAGAATGGAGGTGGAAGTGGCTTTTATGTTGAGTTGCTGTGCTCCTGAGCAGTGTTACCATTGATTCTAAATTCTCAATTCTTAAAAGCAGGGACAAGCAATTTCTTAATTTGCTTGCCTTTGCAGAGAAGGCAGACACTGAGGGTCAAACAGCTCAACAGAGGAGGCCCTGGGCTTGAAACAGAGTATGAGTCTTGGATGCTAGCCTGGGCCAGAACACACTGCTGACTTTGGGACCACAGGTATGGGTACAGCGTGGGAGGGGCTCTTGGATGGTCCATAGCCTACCTTTCTGGAGCAGTGTGCCTCTGGGCATTATGAAGTTGGCCCCGTATGGTCCACCAGGAACCTAGCCCTGCACTGTCTCCGGAGGCATCTTGATTTCATCTTTTGGCCTGTTGGGGTATCTTGGGGCTCTTAGCGAAGATGGAGGGGATAGCTGGAAACAAAATTTGGAATGGTAAAGCAAAACTTCCTGGTAACACATTTCTGGCTGTAGAGCAGGACAGAGGGCTGGGGCTGTGGTTAGGGCCAGGGCAGCCTGCTCCCTGTGTAGCTGGTGTCTGCAGTGTGTGACTCACGTTCAGCCAGGTGTGTGGGTCCTGGAGGCTCATGTGGATCTCTGCTGTCTACTCCTCTCCATGTCTCCTCTCAGTGCAGTTCACCTGAGGAGAGACATTTCCTAAGCACTGGATAAGTGGATTTCCCATCCATGGCTCCTTCAGGCACAAGCCAAGGTGGAGGGTCTAGCCCACTCTGGGCACAGCTCATGGGTGAGCTGCCTGGTCTGCTCAGGTGACTGCACAGGGACTGTGCCTGGACCCTGCAGGGAATCACCATTGGGTCATCAGGCTGCTGTTAGTGGCTCTGCTCACCACCTATGTAGCTGGTGAGCAGAGATCCCCTGGAGTCTGTGTGACTCTTCTTCCTCACAGTGAGTCCTAAGCATGCAGGATGCTCCCTCTTTTTCTGCTTGGGTAAGGGGCCTTCTTAACTATATCCCCCTGCACTCACATGGAAATGAGTTTGGATTTTCTGAGCACACACCAGCTGGCTGCAGGGAGGCAGCCCAGAAGGCTGCTGGCTGGGGAAGGGGGAGAAGAGGGAAGAAGGGAGGGGAGGGAGCCCCGCCAAGATGAAAACTCCACCTTCTCACAGCAGAGCAATGATGGGGCGCT
>PVKU01017427.1:0-11512 GCA_004027475.1 Anoura caudifer | reverse complement strand
TTTTTTTTTTTTTTTTTTTTTTTTTTTTTTTTTTTTTTTTTTTTTTTTTTTTTTTTTTTTGACTTCACTACCTACATTGGGAATTAGAATTTAACACATAACTTTTCTGGGGTCACAACCACGCAGTCCGTAATATTTTGCCCCTGACTTCCTTAAAGTCATGCCCTTTTTACATGTAAAATACCTTTAGTCATCTCAAAAGTCCCCAAAGTCTTCATTTATTCTAGCACCAGTGCTAAAGTCCAAAGTCCAAAGTCTCATCGAAATCATGTATGGGTGGGGCTTGAGGCGCTAGCTGCACTCATGGCCTCTGAGTGGTCTGTGATTCTAGGCCCCCTCATTGCACAGGGCTGGGAAGTATATGTGCACATGGAAATACTGACATACAGACACACGTCCACATGGATTTATGTTTTGTGTCTCTATATATTGAAAAGTGAGTCCTCAATTCCAAGTCCACACACTACAGAATTTATTCTCGCTTCCTCCTCCTCTTTTGACAGTAAGAAACATGACTTCCCTTATGCTCAATATTCTTACTTATTGTCTGCAGCTGACTTCCTGGTCATAGGAGCCATCTCCTCAGCTTGGGCCTCGCCCCACCTCCCTGTTCTTCTCTCCTGCTTGTGCACGGACTGCGTGCTCACCTGGGACGTGTCCTGAATGAGGGGAGGGAGAGGAATGGGAAGTAATTTGCATATATGTAATTTTTACACAATTCATGTTTAATCAACAATATCTGTAAAAATATGGGGCTGACGTGCGAGTTGTTTTTCCTCACACATAATACACATATAACTATTCAAACAAGAATGTTTGGGTGCTGCCCTGGGCACGTCCACGCTGGGTAACAGTGGTCCAGGGGCTGCCCAGGCTTAGCATCCTTCCTTGTGAAACCACTTCACAGAATTAAGTCATGTCAAGGACTCCCAAAGAGACCAAGTAAGCATCGCCTGGGAACTTTTAAAAAAATACATAGATTTCTTGCCTCAAACTCTTGCCACTTCACCAAAATACTTGCTAATTTGAAAAACCTCCATTGGCTCTTCCCACATTGAAAAACCCTTATTTCCAAGGCTAATAGTAATTTTGATATTTTGTGTTTTTATCCTACTACTGCTACTATTAGTAATAATGTATTGGCTATCTATTGGTGCATACAAAATTACCTCAAAACTTAGTGGCTTATCTCTGCCCGGTGTGGCTCAGTGGATTGAGCGCTGGCCTGTGAACCAAAGGGTTTGATTCCCAGTCAGGGCACATGCCTGGGTTGTGGGCCAGGTCCCCAGTTCGGGGTGTGTGAAAGGCAACCACACATTGATGTTTCTCTCCCTCTCTTTCTCCTTCCCTTCCCCTCTCTCTAAAAGTAAATAAATAAAATCTTTAAAAAAACCCAACTCAGTGGGTTAAAACTGTTTATCTCACAGTTTCGGGGGGTCTGGACTCCACACACAGCTCAGCTGAGTTTCTGCTTCAAGATCTCTCGCAAAGCTGGGTGATCAAGGTGCCAGCATGGGTTGCAGCCATCTCTCAGATTTTCCTGGGGAAGGATCTGCTTCCAAGCTCACTCACTTGGTCGTCAGAAGGGTGATTGGACTGCTTGTCTCACTTCCGCACTGGCTGTCGGGTGGGCGGGCCTTCCCAGCATGGCAGCTTGCTCTGTCAAAGTGTGCATGCAGAGGAGGCAATTGAAAGAGAATGCTAGTAAAACAGAAGTTAGAATCCTTGTGACTTAATCACTTTATTAGTCAGGGTTCTCCAGAGAAACAGAACTCATGTGATGTACACATACAGAGAGAAAGACTTATGTTACAGGATGGGCTCCTGGTACCATAGAGGCTGGCAAGTCCAGCCACCATCTGCTGGGTGGGCTGAAGACTGGAGACCTAGGGAAGAGCTGATGTTGCAGTTCATGTCTGAAGGTGGTGCAGCGCAGAGTTCCCTCCTCTTCCTCAGGGGGAGGCTAGTTCTTCACTCTGAGAGCCTTCAACGGATTGGATGAGGCCTGCTTGCATGTTAGAGGCTGCTTTACTCAAAATGTACTGACTTAACTGTTGCTCTCATCTCAAATACACAGAAACATCTAGAATAATATTTGATCAAATATCTGGGTACCGTGACCCAGCAAGTTGATACATCAAACTAACCAGTCCTGGGAGCTGGTGAGCTTTGCAGTGGTTGCCTGCTGCACAGTAGACCGGAACCTCCAAAGGCCATACGTTTTCCCCAGTTTTGGGCAGTGCTGCCTGAGGAGTGCAAGTGTGAGGGTTGTGGCAGGGGGGTTGTGAAGTCAAAACGTATGTGCAGAATAATGCTCTCAACTCCCGATACCAAGTTTTGTTAAAAGTCAGGGAGAGGTGCCCAGCTGGTGTGGCTCAGTGGATTGAGTGCCAACCTGTGAACCAAAAGTCACGTTCCAATTCCCAGTCAAGGCACATGCCTGGGTTGCAGGCCAGGTCTCCAGTTCGGGGTGTGAGAGGGGCAACCACACATTGATGTTTCTCTCCCTCTCTTTCTAAAAGTAAGTAAATAAAATCTTTAAAAAAAAGTGAGGGAGAAGGACTTATAGTCGCATCATCAATCAATCATACCAACTATTGCTTGGTTATAGTTGTCTAAGCTAATGGGTGGGGAGAATGCTGTAGTGGGTTAGGAAGATATTTTGTTTTATTCCATTTGTATGGACACATGTATTCTAGGCATGGTGTAACGTATGTTGTTTTTACTAAGGAACTTAGTGTGTTTGGTAACACTGGTCTGAAGTCCCTGCTAGATATAGTGCAGGGGACGCAGCCCCACATGGAGACAAGCAGGGGGGTGAGGCTGCACGAACAGTTTGAATTTGACTTTGAAATGCTTTCTGTGATTTCGTCCCCTGGCTGCGGTACATTCCTACTGGTTTTTCTTAAAGGCGGAATCTTTGTTTATTTGTGTTATTACAGGAGTGATATATACTCATTGTGGGAAACCCAGACATTGCAGAAAAGTGTAGAGGTGGCTTTTGCCTCCAGCCCTACCCCAAGAGTGACACTGTTATCATTCTGTCAAGCGTGCAGGCCGATGCTGCAGAGGTTGCCAAGGTCCAGTACTCACTGAGGTGAGTTACTTGACCTCACTGTGCCTCAGTTTCTTCAAATGTTAATAAAACAAACTATCTCTAGGATAGTTGGAGAAATAAATGAAGTGTTTATTTATGTAAGCAATTATTTAATGAAATACCTATTTAAACAATTACTTAAATTAGTAAGCAAATTACTTACATCAATTATGATCAATAATTGTGCAATAATGTTTATAATAATAATGTAATAATAATTATTGTAAATAGCTTGAAACATCTGACACAGTAACTGCTCATTAATATTAATAGTACTAATGTTTTGGTATATATCCTTCTACAGTCTTTTTAAAAATACTCTGTATATGCATTTATTTACATTTATTGTGCATATGCCCTGTGAACATTACATTTGAATAAATGGGATAAGATGAGAAGGCTCTCTGTTTCTGATCTGACTTGTGAGGAGCTGGGCAGTTGTGACTTCTGGTCTCACAAGAAAAAAGCTGAATAAGCTGAAAATCAACAGCTCTTCTCAGATCCATTAGATAAGCAAGGTCCCAGGGCAAACTGCTGCTCCTACAGTTGGAGAGCTTCAGAGTTCATTTGGAGCAGCAGCTGCCATGTGAGCAAGTACCGGGCACTTTTTACCCAGAACATCACAGCCAGCTCTCAACAAATTTGCAAAGCATACTAAAGACAAAAACCACAGTTTGAAATGCAGGGCATGACCAGACTCATATCCAGCCTCAGATATGACAGAGATTCTAAATTATCAAACAGGAAACTTAAAATAACTATGATTAACATACTAAGGGCTGTAATGGAAAAAGTTGAAAACAGGCAAGAACAGATGAATAATGTTACCAGAGAGATGGAAATTGTAAGGAAGAATCAAACAGAAATTGTAGAAAACTAAAACACGGTAACAGAAATGTGGAATGTCTTTGGTTGCCTTACAAATAAGCTCAACACAACCAAGGAAAGAATCAATGAACTTGAAGAAATATCAATAGAAGCTTTCAATACTGAAATGCAGAGAGAAAAGCAAAGTGAAAATGCAGAAAGAATGAAATACAGTTCCCTACTGCCCTTCTCCATTTCTGACTTGGAGATCGTCATACAAATACACAGACCTGGCCTACCAGCAGACAAAGACACAGGAAAGCATCAGCGTGAGTCTTGCCCTTTGTCTCTCAGCTTTGGCCTTGACCCCAAGGTGGCCAAAGGGAGGGGGCTCACACTGTTGGCTCCCCAGGGGTCACCTGCAGTTCTGGTGACAACTTTGGTCATTCATTAGACCATGACTACCTTGGGCATCCTGTAGCCTAAATGGCCAAATGACTGGATATAGCCAAAGAAAGAGGAAAAATAGTGGGAGGGGCAAGGTAGGGAACCTTTGTCTCCATCACTGGATTGAAAGAGCATTGTGCAAGGTGAACTTGATCATCTTGCCTTCGCCGATCTGAACTCCCCCCATACCAACCCAGATGGATATTTGTCGCCCTGGAGGATGCTCCTGCTGTAAAGATGTCCTTTTTTCCAGCTGTCCTGTCCCAATGAGGAGAAGTGACTGGAGATACTTCTGCAGATTCTAACAGTTTCTGCAGCACGGAAAGTCAGGGCCTAATCCATCTATGGCTACAAGGTGGTGCTGGTAGCAAGTGAGAAGTGCCCAGACCTTAATGACGTTTCCACACGCTGCTCTGGTAGGACAGAATGGTTGTCATTGGCGCCCATTGATCCTCCTGGGAACTTTTGTTTCATGGATGGATCCTAAGACAACCTGGTTGTGAATTTTATGCTCTGAAAGGTCATTTTGGACTCAAATCCCAGTGTAAATATATTTATAACTACAACTTTTGTTTAAGGATCCTATTTATTTATCTGCACATTTATCCACCCACCCAGCAATCCATCCATCCATTCATTAATCCATCCCTCATCCATTCTTTTAGAATTTGTTGTGTGCCTACTATATAGGAGGCCCTCTGATCTCATAAAGCTTGTTGTCTGAGAGAAGGAAAGAATGTATAAAGAAAGAGCGTAGGGAATGGTGTCAGGCATTTTTCTAGAAGTGTATACAGGGCCCGTGGTCCCTAACAGAAGGAGTGGTCAGCCCCACCTGCAGGCTCAGGATTGGCTGCACCCAGGAGGGGATGCATGAGGGGTCAGTGAGAGTCAGCGAGGAGATAGGGGTGCTGGGACAGGCGGAGATGTGATTATAAACACAGAGGTTACAAGCAGCTGACACATCCAGGGAACTTGGAGTCTGATGTGGCTGGAGCTTGGGGTGTGACACAGGCATGCAGAGAGCACTGAAGAAGGCAAGAGATTTTGCAGAGGCTGCACTATTCAAAAAGCCTGGATACCCTGCTCAGGGTTGGGACTTCATGATGTAGGTGTTGTGGGGTCTGTATAGCATGAGCAGGAGAGTTACAAGGTCAGGTTTGCACTTTTGAAAAAGTGCCCTGACTTCAGGACAGAGTAAGTCCCGAAAGCAGGGCCCAGTCAATTAACTGGGAAAGATGGAGACCCCTCAGACAAAGGCAGTGGCCTGGGGCCAGGAGGGGTATGGTTTGGGGTGGGGGAGGAACAAAGGAAAGGCACTATGTCCCCCTTTCTCTCAGGCCCCTGGGATTACTTTCTTCCTCTCTCAGCCTAATCATGTTCAAGAGGCCTTTTAACTAATTTAATTTTATTTCTAGCGGGTGCAGGCGTGTGGACTCCTCCCCTGGTTTGACTGCAGGCCATACAAAGCCAACGCTGCCATTGAGGTAGAATCTAGGTTAAAGGCCCACATATATGATGGACAGTCTGCTTCCAGCACAGCTCCAGTTGGCTCTTTATCCTTTCAGTGACTTCCTTATCCTCATGTTCTCATGAGGTCCCACTGTGTTTCTTTGGATGGATGAATAGTCTGGAGCCCAGAACCCCGAGCCCAGGCCCAGGGTAGAGGAGCACAGCTTCCCCGGATCTGGTGATGAATTCAGCATGCGCCTGCCCCCTCCCTGTGGCCATGGCTTTGCTGTGCACAGCACCTTGTCGCACACGTGGAGGGGCCACACGGGGAGCCTGTGAGCTCACCTCTCTGAGCAGACCAAGGGGAGGTTACCCCTTGGTCTCCTCGGGCTGGCACTCAGTGGATAAAAGGCTCTCACTAACTTGAAAACAAATGGAGGGTGGGCAGGGAAGAGGGGAGTGGGGAAGTAGGGGGAAGATCAAGATCATTATGATTAAGGGAAAAGTCAGCGTTTCTTTAAATCTTTACAATATCCAAACAGGACCACTTCTAAGAGTTCACTGATGAAGATAGTAAATCACTCCGATGAGGTCTCTAGGGAACCTGTCTGAACAAGTGGGCAAGAGGCATGGAGTGTTTTTGAATTAATGAGTAGTTCTCAATATTGGAACATGGGCGATTTATTTATTTATTTATTTATTTATTTATTTATTTATTGTGTTTTCCCCATTATCATTTAGTTCCCTTATATTCCCCTCCCCCCTGCAATCACCACAATGTTGTCCATGTCTGTGAGTCCTTTTTCCTTTTTGCTCCATCCCTTCACCCCCAAAGCCCCCCACCCCCCTAACTTGTCAGCCTGCTCTCCATCTATGAGTCTGTCTCTATTTTGCTTGTTCATTTTGTTCTTTAGATTCCACATCAGAGTGAAATCGTATGGTATTTGTCGTTCTCTGACTGGCTTATTTTACTGAGCATAATGTTCTCCAGGTCCATCCATACTGTTGCAAATAGTAAAATTTTCATCTTTTTTATGACCAACTAATATTCTGTTGTGTAAATATCCCATAGTTATTTTGTCCACTTATCTATTGATGGATGCTTGGGCTGCTTCCATATCTTGGCGATTGTAAGTTATGCTGCAATAAACATAGGGGTGTTTATGTCCTTTTGAATTAGTGTTTTGGGTCCTTCAGATATATTCCCAGAAGTGGAGTCACTGGGTCACAAGGCAGATGCATTTTTAATTTTCTGAGGTGTCTCCATGCTGTTTTCCACAGTGGATACACCAGTCTGCATTCCTACCAACAGGGTTTCCTTTCTCCACACCCTTGCCAGCCCTTGTTTGTTGTAGGTTTATTGATGATAGACATTCTGACAGGTGTGAGGTGATATCTCATTGTGGTTTTAACTGCATTTCTCTGATGATTACTGATGTTGAGCATCTTTTCCCTTGTCTCTTGGCCTGTTTGGATAACTGTCTATTCAGGTACTTCACCCATTTTTTAATGGGTTGTTTGTTTTCTTGGTGTTGAGTTGTGTAAGTTCTTTATAAATTTTGGATATTAACCTCATGTCAGATGTGTTGGCAGATACGTTGTCCCATTCTATGGGTTGCCGTTTTATTTTGTTGATGTTTTCCTTTGCTGTGCAAGTGGCTGATTCTTTTAAGAGATAAACTCCTGCAATATTGTTGACTTACTCTCTGGGCACACAGTTCACACATTTTCTTGGCTCTTTTTGGGATGGACACAGTTTCTGAATCAAGGCGGGTCCAGATTGGCAAGGACTTGCTGTATTTTCTGGGTGTGCTGCAGCTCCAGCCTGAAACTTGGGCTTGGAAAGGGGACCCCAACTGCAGTTGCCAAACTGGATCAGCAGGGGACACTGAACTTTGTGCTGGTCAGGCCTGATGCTTTGAGGGGCCGATCCCAATGAGAAAGGATCCTGCATGCTCTGCAGTGGGTAATTGGACCACAAGCCCCGTGACCTAATCCAGTGAGGCAAATTCTTGCCACCTGGTGTTTTGAAAATCTGGGAGGAAAAGATGGAAGGTGAGCTCCTGGTCACCTTGGCAGCAGGTTGGCTCAGGGTGGCAGGGCCAGGAGGAAACCTGTCTGTAGTCACTGGAGAGAATCTGCCTGCCATTGGTTTGCTTACTCAACTTGTGCTTATTGAGTGTCCTGGGGGCTTTGCTAGGTGGGGTGGAGAACAGGGTGACTTGGAGACTTTGCAATTGAGAGGTAGAGACTAAAAATACCCAAGTAAACAGATGCACAAAAATATTTCCAACTTGTGATCATTGCTGTTGAGGAGACAGTGCTGAGATGGGGTGAGTGGAGAATCCGCGAGCCAACTTCAGATGGGGTGGTCAGGGCAGGTTTCCCTAAGAGGGTGTACATAGGGTGTGAAGGATCCAGCCCTGCAGTGAACGGGAGAAGAGGGGACAGCAGCAGGGGCCACTGCAAGAAAATGGAAGAAAAGCAAGGTGCTGTGTTTGGAGGAAAGCCTAGGATGAGGCTGGGGAGGAAGGCAGTCTTGGTAACTGGTTTGCATTTGATTCTTGCAAGCAGCGTGCTTCGTTATCTGAAATTCTGCCAGTCAGGATCTTCCCCTTTCAGCACCGTCATTGCTTGTTTAAACTTGGGCATTAATCTACCGTGTTTCTAATGAGAGGAGCACTGGGCCACTGGAAAAAACTGAGTCCTGTTGAGTGATAAAGAGAGACAGACACAGAGAATTAATTTGGGCACAAAGGGGAGCATCTAAGGTACTCATGCAGGTGTTAGGGGACTGATGGAAGTTCTAGGAGCCTCAAGTGGCAGGCAGGGATTTCGAAAGGGGTAAAGAAAGAAAGAGCAGACCACCTAGGCCCACCACTTTTCACAAGGTGGGTCCTGGGTTTGGCCAAACAAGTATTTTATCATTTAAAGAACTAGCCCCTTGGGCTTGAGGCTGTCACATGGCCTGAATTAGAACCCAGCTCTTGTCCTTGCATGAACTTGGACCTGGAACAAGAGGTTTCCTTGAGCTCTACTCTCCTGTCTATAAAATGAGGATATGAGGACTTATGTAGTAAGATCTGGGGAGGATTAAATAAGATGAGATGTATTTAAAGTACCCAGTGCTATACTGAGACTGTGGTAGGCGCTCCATAAATGTTAATTCCTTCCTTATTGATTACATAACAGTGTTTAACTAGAAGGCAGACAAGTGGAACTGCCCTGATGATAATATTTACCACTCTTTCATAAGATCTTCCCATTGGGTAAAGAGAAGAGCTCTGATGTGCTCTGGGGAGTTGGAAGGGTCCTACGTGGGGAGTGAGAGTGTTCTCCTTGCTTCCTCTTCTGCAAGAGGAGGCTGGGGTGGTCTAGTGGCCAGAGGTAGACGAGTTAACCTTCCTGGGCTTTATCCCTGGAGATTCCAATCAGGATGTCTGAGCTGGGGACCCAAGGGATTCCAATGCACAGGCAGAATCACTTCAGGTGGTTCAGACACAGGCACACTGGAACAAGGCCCTGCCCTAGTCCCAAGTCACCAACCAGCGGGACAAAGACAGAGGGGATCACAGTGCACTTTCCTCATTCGCTGCCAGGGAATGGGACTGGGGCATGCCGGCCATAGCAAGATGCTGTCTGTCTCATGCTCCGTAGGAAAGCCTCAGGAAGAATCTGCGGTCACACAGAGGATGGACAGTGTGCAAGGTAGGAAATGTAAGGGTTATTTGGGAGGATTGTATGTTAACTGGAGACAGCCTTGGAGGAGAAAGCCAAGTTTACTGGATTCTGCGAACTGCATACCTTCCTCAGAGCTCTGATGCACTTGGACAGATAAGCCTCACGTCTTCGTGCAGTGAGGACTTCTTCAGGACGCTTGCACAGCCTCCACTGAGTTGACAAAAGTCTATCTGGTTCTAGCAAACCAGCATCTAGAGGGCCAGTCACTCCTGACCATTATCAGCCACCACTCTGTGCCCCCCCGGTAAAGGATGCACCAGCGGGAGAATGTTGTGGGCAGGCGCGTTAGACCTGTCTGCCCTTGGCTGTCCCTCTGTAGATGCTGCCCCTTCAGAGTTAGTTACATGCTCAAAGAAAATGATCGTCGTGGCCTGGTTCCATCTGCAGGGACGAAGGCACCACTCTCAACTCAAGTGTCCTAATCGATGCCTGCAGCTTTTGGCAAAGAATTCTGGTAACTTCTCTCGACCACTGTGTTAATTTTAACTTCTCTGTGGGCTGCATTTGAGGCCACAGCCCTTGGTGTCAGTACTGCATCAATGTGGGGACTTGGGGTTTCTCTCCTTTGCCACATCTAGGCTCCGTTCCTTCTGTCAGCAATTTCTGTTTTGGAGTTTCTCTGCTCTGTGACATCCTGAGCATTACACTTCTGCAGAGGCCCAGGTGGGGCCACAGAAGCAGAAATGGTTGCTTCTGCTTCACAAAGGGGAAGATGAAACCAAGCGCAGTGGCTGGCTTGGTTGCCGGTGGGACACACACTGTGCAGGGCGCTGAGGAACTGAAAGCACTGCCAGCCAGCAGCACCCGAGTGACAGCACTCCATCTTTCTACCCCCAGTTCCCGGCAGGTTGCATGGCGCAAACTTCTTAATAATACTGACTGGATGCCCTCACTCAGACACCCATCTTTGTGGCCCATCCTTCCTGGACCCTCACCCCTATCTGAGGGTAAGACATGAGTAAGACTTTGGACAGACTTTCTATCTCTGTGAACTCCAACTTTAAATGGAAGGAAAGTCATACTCACTTAGTGATGGTATAGGTGAGGACAGTGTAGTCCAGGTGGTATTATATGGTAAATGGTATGATCTAGGCATGCGCAAGGAGTAAGGGGAGGGTGGAGAGAGGAGGCTTTAAAAAATAGGTGCTGAGAAAAGAATTACTGGAGATGCCTTGAATGACTCTGGAGCTTGTTTTAGGACTGGAGGCTCTCTGTGTTTTCTCAGGCTTATGGTACATGGTAGTTTGTTTGGGGGAGGTGTAGCTGAAAATGCAGGCAGCTACAGCTACGCAAGGAAGAACAAGCTGCATAATAACATGCAGTTTCAGGAACTTGTAGGAGAGGATCTGAGTTGCCAGGAAGGAAGACCCAGCAAAGCAACAGTGCTAAGAGAAATGCTGGAGTTGGGGGTGCTGTACCATCAAAGCCCACCATGGTGGTGACGTGGAAGAACCTGCTTTTCTTGTCTTAGCAATGGGAGCATTTATTTATTCACCAAATATTGGGGGCCTCTGCTAGGCTCAGGCAGTGTGCTGGTTCCTGGAAAAAGAGGAATGCAAACTTTTAGCTTCTAGGAGTCAGGCTTCAATAGCAGAAATGGACAGATGATTACAATATGGTGAGATGTATGTTACAGTGAATACAGGAGGTTGTACCAAAGACTTTAGGAGGCAGGATGGGGGCAGACTTTAGCCAGGAGGTGATATTTAAGCTCACTTTTAGAGGAAGTGTTGACGGAAAGAGAGGGAGGTGAAGGGGATGGCACAGGGCAGGGCACAGGTTTGAGAAGGGGCAGTGTGTGCTGGTGTGCGTCTGCATGCCCCATGAGCATGGGGATGAAGGTGTGGGCATCTGGGATGGGAGGTGAAGCTGCAGAGGAGGCTGTGCTCAGAGCCTGACAGGCTCCTGCTCCTGGGTAGAGCTCACTCCTTTTGCTCACAGTCTGTTTAGGCAGGTTCTCCCCCCCACCCC
>PVKU01017426.1:0-11504 GCA_004027475.1 Anoura caudifer | reverse complement strand
AGCTAATGACCGAATCCCCACCAGGCCACATGTGCCCGGAACAGGTCTCTGTGTGCTGGGGTGCTGACCCGCCGCCCTCAGGCCTTCGCCCCTGTGTGTGCCGGACACATTTGACCATTTGTAGATAAGCCCTGGAGTGTCAGGTTGGAAAGAACAGGAAAGAACTGGCTGTGCCCCGTGGAGCCGTACAGGAGCCCAGGGGGAGGATGCAGTCACTGCCTGTGGTGGGTGATGCGGGCGAGAGAAGGAAGGTGGAAGGGAACGTTTCATGGCTTCACAAAAAAAAAAAAGCACGGCTCCAGCAGACGAGGAAGACGAGGAAGATGCGGGGGAACCGCAGGTGATACTGGTCACCACCTGGGCTGAGAAGAGGCAGCCCGGGCCCCGTGGCCCCGGCCAGGGCTCACTGTGAAACACGTCCGGACACACGGGCACAGGTCCACGGCACCGAAGCCCGGGACACGCGCGGTCCCGGCTCCCTGCGTGTGCACCGACCTGCTGCCAGCCGCCTTCCCTGAAGGAGGCGCCAAGGCGGGGCTCCCCGAGGTGCAGCGGCCGAGAGTGCGCCCCACTGCTCGGCGGTAACGTAAAACTGAGGCGGAAAAATGTTTCCGTCGGGAGGGGCTTAACCAGACGCGCCCCTCCACCTGCGCCTCCTCGGGATCACGCTTTCTTTCCCTGCCAGCCTCCCCTCCTCACCGCCGCTGCACCACCGTCAGGAGCGGCATTTGCTAACTGCTTGTTTACTCCTAAGTGGAGGCACGCAGGTTTCAAGGAAAGAGCAAGGAGTAGAATCTCCGGCTTCCAGGCACGTTAAGTCTAGGACGCAAACTTTGGCGCAGAAGAATGTGTGACCTTGGCCAAGGGTCAGGCACCAGCCGGTCCTGGGTCTCCCATGCCGCTGAAGACGAAATCAGAGCCCAGGGGTGCCCTTCACGGGCCAGCCTGCCGTCCACTTGGACCGCACGCCCGGCGGGCCGTGAGCACCAGGCAACGGCGGCTCCTCGCCCGCTGGCCTCGCCGCGCCCCTTACCCGACTCATGTTCCCCGCAAAGCGTCCACTCCACGCCTTTCACCGTCAGACACTGAGGTCCTCGGGTGCGTGAGTGAGCAGGGGCCCCGCTCCGCCACACGTGTGTGACGGTCTCTAGGACGCAACAGTGCATTCGAGCTTCGGGGGTTTTCAAACACTTTGCCAGTGCTGTGATAACACAACTAAGAGAAAACGGTGGCGTCGTTTTTAATTTAAACACTTCACTAGAGTCAATCTCCAGCGGCTGAAAACGGAAGACCTGCCCACGGAAACACGTCAATAACATATCAGAGCAGGTTACGATGCGGAGCCACATTTAATCAAAGTTTCCGAGCACATCCATATTCATCACATCGGTGTGGCCCGCTGGGGTCAGCAACCCCTCGGGACACCTCCCGCTCACAAGTTCCAAAGGCTCATTAGAAAGAAAAGAGTCTGTTTTCCGTTTCACGAGAAACAGACAAAGTGCTATTCATGGAGCGGTTTGGCCCGAACCGCCGCTGAGACGCAGGCGAGGCCGCGCTTTGCCTCCGTGCGCTTCTCGTGAAGCCGTTTGAGAGGATTGTGGCCGACTGGCCGTCCGCGCAGCCCAAGGACAGAGGCCCAGGCAAGTTGCGTCCCCGCTGGTGGTCGTTAAGGAGGCGTGTGGGGCTGGAGTGGCCACGGGAACGCCAGTGTGTTTGCACAACAGCAGGGAACTGGGCGTGTCTGAGTCACGGGTTTTATAAACCCTGCTCCGAGGAGTGGCGTGCCGCATGCGACTCAGAAACGGTGTGTTTTGGTGCCCGCCCGCTGCCTGCCCGGACCCGCGATGGCTGCACGGGAGTGTTCTCCAGAGGTTCACACGAATGCCAGTGGCGTGTGTCCCAGTGCAAAACCCTGGAGTCCCCCTCGTTCATGACGCCGACGCTGGAACCACTGCCCGTGGGCATGAACTGCAGACCCAGACTCGGACACCCGCTGGGAACCGGGGCATTCAGTGAGTTCCCGCGCGTGTGACCAGCCGGCTGCCGGCTCGGCACAAAGACGCACGTGTGTGCTGGACCGTGCCTGTGAAAGCAGGCGCCATCCAGCTCTTCGAGAGCAGCCAAGACGCAGACCTGCATTCGGCGGAAGAGGCAGGGCTGCACGCCGCCGGCAGGAAAACTCTCGCGGCATCGGAAGGAAGGCCGGGGGCGGCCTAGGGAACTTGCGGGGATTCGCCTGCATCGTACGGAGACGGAGGGCGAACCGCCATCAACACAGAATCAGCCTCAGATCTACGTCCTTTCCAACCGGTTCAAATTAATTCCAGCGTCGATTCCCAGTACCCAGGTCTCTCCGGGCAGGAAATTAGGACACGGCACAGCGGAGAAGCGAGGCCTCTCTCACCCGAGAGCGTGGCCTCCCTCCGCTCCCAAACGCAAGCAGGAAGAATCCACGCGCGGTTCTACCACAAGCCGCAGCGGAGGGAAATGCCGCAGGCTCCTCCCGGCACGCCCACGCCAGGCGCCCGAACAACTTCCGACTGAGCAGAGGTCCTCGACTTCATGTCACTCCGTCAGGTGTCCCTCTGTCCTTGCAGGAGCCACTGCCGGAGGCAGGGCCACGGGGTGGGGGGTGGGAGCGCAGGGCAGAGGTCAGAAGTCATGCTCTTCTGAAAGAAATCTGCTGTCACTGCTTTTCTCCCCCGGTGGAAAAGAATGCTTTATTTCGCCCGATTGCTTTTATGTTTCAAGGCCAGTTGTGAAGCACAGACTGTCTGAGACGGCCTGGGACGCGTCCTATAAATAGTCTGGGGGCAGAGGGCTGAAGTGCTCAGATTTCCTGAGCCCACGATTGTGATGTCTCTCGGCTCCACTACGCAATGGATTCACTGTAGATGGACAAAATGAAGTTCATTCAAGTGTACAACCCATTTAATGTTTGTGTCCAAACTACCAGAACGCCAGTTCGCGATCTCTCTAATTCTGATGCTTTCCCGGGGGGCAGATCTTTCCCTCATCTGAGCTACTGTGGGGAAATCTGTGCACCAATGACCTACGACCCTGATGACAAGGTCACTTGTTCCGGGGGGAGGGCACAACCATCGGCCGTGGCTGGGGGGTCTTCCCTGATGACCTGCTCCCGGACTCCGGGCATCGGATTTTGAATTTAGAAATCACGTCGGCAAAAGTTAACTACCTGTTTCCGGTGCAGGTCCCTTTAAAAGGCATTCGGGGAAACAGGACAGTCTGAGCTGCCAGTAGGGCCAGATGGCTTTGCCGGAGGGAGAGTCCTGTCTCAGGGGAGCGGGGACCCTGGGGACGCTGCTGGGCGATATTGGCTAACTCTTCCCGGAGGGCCCCAGCAGCCGCACGACGTGGTCTTGGTGTGTCCTGCAAGACCCGCGCTGGTTAGGGGAGGGCGGCGAAGCTCTCCGAGCTTCAGGGGGGAAATGGGTTTTCTCCGGGGCTGTTAAACTAGAAAGCAGTGCCTAACCTGAGACAATACTTTCACCACCCACGGTTTTGTTCCTTCTTTCTTCTGCCAAAATGTAAAAAAAATAGGAAGCTCCGACATCGCCTTCTCCCGGTTCCCGAACACCCCGTGCATCCAGGGACCCTGGCCTTGTGTCACCTCCAGCCCCAGGCTGAGCCTGGCGGCCCCACGCTTCCCTCCACTCTCCGCCCTCCTGAGGCAGCTCCTGCAGGGGCCCACATGTGGTTCGGAGCCGAAGCGTCTGAAAGCCATCGTGTCTTTCGTGACAAACAACTCGTTCGTCCGTTTAACCAACACTTCACGTGGCTCCTGCAATGTGCTCGGAAAACACTATGTTCTGGAACATTCCGCACCGGCAGCTTCCACGGGGAGAGACGACGGCGAACGGAAAGCGAACGAGCGCCCAGGCTGCGCTGACACCAAGGCGTGCACACCCTCGTCAGCAGACGCAAGCTCTGGGTGCCCTGCTGCTGGCACAGTCTTTACAGCGACACGGAAACTGTCCCCGGAGGCCCGAGCCCCTCACGCCTCCTGTCCCCGTCGCCCTGTCTGGTCTCAGGTTGGGGGCTTGGAATGCCAATCAGGTGACGTGCACCCCGTACTGGAGCCGAGGAATAAACTCTGCTCTTGTTCCACCATCAGATGCAACTCGCCCTCCTGGCTTCTTTTGTTGTTGTTTTGTTTTTGTTTTTGTTTTTGTTTTTTTTAGAGATGGGAAAGGGAGAAAGAAAGGAGAGACATCAGTGTGTGGTTGCCTCACCCCCAACTGGGGACCTGGCCCACAAAACCCAGGCAGGTGCCCTGACTGGGAATCGAACTGATGACCCTTTGGTTCTCAGGCCAGCACTCAATCCACTGAGCCACAGCAGCCAGGGCACCCCTCCTGGCTCTTAAACATCAGCACAGAAGAAAAGGCCCGCAGAAGTATCAGGCCGGCCAAAAAGTTTGGTGGTTTTTCTCTGCACGTACGATGGCTCCAGGAGCGCTCAGTGTCCTTAACGTCATCGGAAACACGTTTGTTAGGCTGCATTGTGACAGCTGTCCTATCAGCGTGCATTAAAAAACAAACACCAAAACTGGTGGATTTTAGTGCAGCCATTTGAATATTGAAGATGGAAGAAGATACCTAACATTTCTGGTGTATTACGCTTTATTATTTCAAAAAAAAGTAAAAACACAACTGGAACACAGAAAAAGATCTGCGCCGTATACGGAGAAGGCGCCGTGATGGGTGAAACGTGTCAAAAGTGGTTTGCGAAGTTTTTTGTGCTGGACATTTCTTGCTGGACGATGCTCCACGGTCGGGCTGCCCACTTGAAGTTGGCGGCGATCAAATCAAGACATTAATTGAGAACAATCAATGCTCTACCACTTGGGAGACAGCGACACTCTCAAAATATCCAGATCAATAAAGTTATCGGTGAAAATTAAAAACATGTCCCTTATTTTACAGCAAAAAGCCACACGGCCCTTCTGGCCAGCCCGGTGCAAAGACGGGGTCCGGACTGAGCTCTGATGCTGCACCCTCGCCCGGCAAGCCGTGCGGCCGGCCGACGCGCAGCCACCTCCAGCCCCTGAAGGCTTCCCGTTTGGCCGCTCTTGGCGCCCCTTAGAGAGAGGAGCCTGGTGCTATTTGGGGATGGAAATCGGCTTCTCTTCAGAAGGGGAAGCTCACGCTGGGGACCTGGGGGGGGGGCGTGGGAGAAGAATCCAGCCTCCCTCGATTTTTCTTCGTCAGTCAGAATCCTGGAATTTGGGGAGACAATCTCAGCTGTCCCTGTGACGCACCATGTGCTGACACCAAGTCCCACAGAAAGCTCGGTTCGGTGACAGAGGCCTGACTGTGCGCTCCAAGGGGACTTTGCAGGGGCTGTGAATGGGACTGCGGCGGGGCCACCACAATGGAATCCTCGCCGCACAAACCAAGTCACGCAGAGCGCAGGCAGACTCGCCCACGGGCTTCCCGTCTCTCACAGAGCCAGAGAAGGAGGAGTGCGTGCCCTGAAAACCGGCTCGTCTCTCCCTGGCCGGAGCTGGGCTCCCGTCAAAATGGGGACCACAGTTACCCCCCCCCCGAAGGGCCGCGTCGTTGAAGACCAGGCTGAGCGCCTGGGAGTGACCTACGTATCTCCCGTCTGAAGTATAATCCCCGCAATTTGCAGAAGGAACCAGTGGGCCCGTGGTTTCTTTTACGAGAAATGAATAATTGAAAAAATGAAGCAAAGCTGTGGCTTTCAAAATTAACTCTGACACATGTCTGATTAGTCTTCAAATGGGTCTTCCAGGCAACCCCAGAAGGTTCCGCCACGGCGCTGGCCTCCGAGGAAGACGGGCAGACGGACCCGTAGATTAGTTGTTTCCAAAGACACACTCCCTGGCGGCTGGAGAATGCATGTCCCCTCGCCTGGGGAGGAGCATTCCACGGAGGGAGCTGAAAACACCCCCCAAACCCCTGTATGTTTAAAATCCACATGTGAAGAAACGTTGAGCCGAGTAGTCTCACTTTAGGGAAGGAAGGACGACCCACAGACGGCGGGGAAACCAGACCTCCCAGAATCACTCCTGACGACTTTCTTTCTTTCTTATCATTATTTTCCTTTTTATTGATTTGATTGGGGTGACACATCGTCTGGGCAGCGTGACGTGTGTGCACCACCCAGACGTCTCGTCTCCGCCCGTCACCATTTGCCCCCCTCCCCCCCCCCAGCGGTCACCACACTGCCGTCCGTGTGCATGAGTTCCTTCTCTTTTCTCTTTTCGCTCGGTCCCTCCATCCACCCCTCCAGCCCCCTGACCCCCTGCCGGCAGCGGGCAGCCTGCTCTCCATCTATGAGTCTGTCCCCATTTTCCTCGTTAGTTCAGTTCGTTCAGTAGGTTCCACGCAGGAGTGAAACCATAGGGTGCTTGTCTTTCTCTGACTGGCTGATGTCACTGAGCATAAAGTTCCCCAGGTCCATCCACGCTGTCGCAAAGGGTAAGATTTCTCTCTTCTGGCAGCCCCGGGCTGTTCCATTGTGTGAGTGTCCCGCAGCTTTTTGCCCACTGATCTGCCAGTGGGCACCCGGGCTGCTCCAGATCTTGGCGACGGGAAGTAACGCTGCAACGAACACAGGGGTGCGCACCCCGAGAAAGAAGAGCAAGGTTGGAGGAATCACGCAACCGGATGTCACGCTCATACCGCAAGGCCCCAGTCATCCAAACAGCCTGGGTCGGGCACAGAAACTTTTCCGTGGGACAGAACAGAGAGCCCAGAAGCAAACCCGCACCTTTACAGTCACTTAATATCTGACCAAGGAGGCAAGACCCTACAATGGGCTGCAGACGGTGTATGTAATAAATGGTGTTGGGGAAACTGAACAGCTACTTGCAAAATAACGAAACTGGACTGCCTTACACCGCACACAAAAATCAGCTCCAATGGATTAAATACTTAAATGTTAGACGTGAAACCAGAAAAGTCCTAGAAGAAAACATAGGCAGTAAAATCTCGGACATATCTCATGGCAATATTTTTTTTCCTGATATATTGCTAACTGGGCAATGGAAACACACACACACACACACACACACACACACACACACACACACACACACAATAAACAAATGGGACCACATCACACTGTGAAGTTTCTGCCCGGCACAGGAAACCATCAACAAAATGAAAAGACAACCCACTGAGTGGGAGAATATATCGGCTGAAAAATCTGATAAGGGGTTAGCATTCAAAATATATAAAGAACTTACGCAACTCAACACCAAAACAATGAACGATCCAATTAAAAAATGGGCAGAGGAGCTGTGTAGACACCACCCCAAAGAGGACATGTGGACGGCCAATGGACATACGCAAAGATGCTCAACGTCACTACTCATCAGAGAGATGCAAACTAGAAGAACAATGAGAAATCACCTCACACCTGTCAGAACGGCCGTCATCAATAAATCCACAAACAGCAAGTGCTGGTGAGGACGTGGGCAAAGGGGACCCTCGTGCACCATGGGTGGGAACGCAGACTGGGGCAGCCACTGTGGAAAGCAGTGTGGAGTTTCCTCAAGAAATTAAAAATGGATCTGCCTTGTGACCCAGAAATCCCATGGCTGGTATTAGACCCAGAGGAACCCGGGTCACCGATCCCCGGTGACTTCCAAGTCCACTAGCTGTTGGGAGGAAACCGTCTAAGCCCCTCGGTGCACCGCGCAGCCCCGCCCCCAGGGAGCGCTGTTGCTCTTAAAGGCAGTTGGGTTGCGGACCTTCACCGACGGCTGAGAAGTTCCAGAACATCGTCAGACTCACAGTAACGTTCCTGTCTCACCCCCAAGTGCACCTGCATTTAAGCTGCAGAAAACACCCAGCGTCTTTCATTTAGAGGCCTGCACACCTGTGGTTTATACTTCAGGGGCAGTCACCTGACTCACAGCTCAGCCCCCCAGGGCATCCCCACCTCCACTCACCCGGTGAAGGTTTCCAGCGCCCGCCGTGCGGCAACCAGGCCACGGCCGTGAGTGGGTCGGAGGTGCAAGGGGGATCCACGCCAGACCCTGCCGCCCCGCCCCACCCTGCGTGTGCCCGGAACAGGCGGGGACGTGACAGAGAGAGAACAAGGCAGGCTCTGAGGTCAGAGAGCCTGCGTCCATTAGCAGGGCTGATGGCTCCTGGGGCCCCGGGGGCCGCACGGAGCAGCAGGCGCCCCGAGAACGGGGCTGGAAGAGCAGGCAGGGCTGTCCCGGACGCCCGAGGAGCGGCATCAGTCTTCACCACCATCGCCGAGAAACGGTCGGAACCATCGCTGAGGGTTCCAGGGCTGAGCTACTCGGAATTAAAAAATTCTTTAAAGAAGATGCGCTCATTAAGCTCGTCCAAAACAGAGTCACCTCAGCGTCTCCTGCTGCCTGACGTCCTGGAGGCTTGGGGATGGACGGTGGGGGGGGGGGGGGGGGAGCCGGCACCCGGAGGTAACCCCACAACCAGACAGACGTGACGCAGAACGGAACACCCGGAAACTCGAGAGCCCGTGGACACGCAGGGGCAGGAAAGGGGGCATCTCAGGACGACGAGGAAAGGCCGCGTTTAAATGAACAGTGCAGGGAAATCGGAAATTTTGGAGTTGTTTCCATACACAAAAATGGACCCCAAATGAGTTAAATGTCTATGTGCAAAAAACGAGCCCGTACAAATACTGAACGGGCACATGCCTGAGTTTCTTTATAACCCAAGTGCGAGCAAATCCAGGTTCAGACACTGAGAAATACGGCTCAGCCAAAAACTTTAAAACTCCGCGTAACGAAAAGCTTAAGAAATCTACCCACAAACCCACACGGCTCCCACCCATTTACTGAACCAGCGGTGGGGGTGGCGCTCCGGGGGGACGGAAGTCCGCACGTCCAGGCATGTGCTGGGTGGCCGCCACCTGGCGCGGCGCTGCTCCAGGGGAGGGGAGGAGCCCGGTGCCAGGAGAACCGGCTCACCGCGTCTGCAGGCCGAGCCTTTAACGTTCTTCTAAGTCGTCCGTGGGATGGTCACTCTTCCTCCCTCTCCTTACTTAGGTTCGCACCTGCTGCATTTCCGGGAAAGCCGCGGGCTGTGCACTGAAGACCCTTCGTGCGGACCAGGGAGCAGAGACGGAAGGAAGCCTCTTAAAAACAGAAATAAACGTGATCGTGTCTGCGCGAGGGACCCTATTTTCATTGACAGAACCTCGCGTGCAAAAATGAGGCGGAATTCGGTGCGTCAGGGTTTTCCCGACTCGATTATTTTATTTTATTTTTTTTGAGGGCACGTAGTGAGCGCTCCCCCTGAGAGAACACCGTGAACTTCACTCCGACACATCGCTGGGCACGAGGCCCCTACACCCCCTCCGGATTACACGTTCGCCTGTGTCACCCGGAGCCGTGTCCGCGGGACGGTTACTCCCCGCAGCCAAGGGCCGGGAAGCGCGGCAGCGCGTCCTGCTGTCCCGGGGACAGGCAAACCCAAGAACGTGCCCGAGGACCCCAGGACTGGCCAAGCGGGACCACAGCAATCAGCTTCCCACCACGCTCCCCATGGGAACACGGAAAATCCCCCGTGAGATTTCACACCAGAGAAGCAACTGACGGACAAGTTACAACGTGAGAGTTTAATAAAAACGGTCACGTTCCGACAGGTGGCTCAGCCCACGGGGTCGGAAAACCTCTGGCATGAAATTACCGTGTCAGGAAGGCCGCTGAGCCCCCAACAAATGCGCGTCTCCTAGGGGAGCTGTTGGCTGTTCGCATTTAAGTTACCTGTTTTTCCAACCGCACGACGTTTTAAAAAATGGTTCTAGAACTCCAGGGATGGAACTAGGAAAGACTTTCCCGGACATGAGTGTTTTTAAAATGCATTTCCCCGGGCGAGAGGGTGCTTCCCTTCATGCTGCCCCTGCCGCCGCCCCTTCGGCTCGTCCTGCACCTGAACTCCAGCAAACACACCTCAAGGTGAGCCCTGAATGCCCAAGGGGTCCGATCAACACCGCAAAACCGGGGGCTCCGCTTTCCAACCGGGGCCGGAGGCAGCCGTTTCCAGGACGGAAGGAGCTGGCTTCTGGAGCTTCCCTCCGCGCAGCAACCTTTTCTCAGGTCGAGCCAATCCCCACAGCGGACAGTCCCCTCGAGCCGCCCCGAGCCGCCTCCCGCCTCACCTCCTGTGACCCCTCGCGCTCTGCGCAGACAGGACCGTCTGTGGGACTCCCCTCGGCCCACCCCCCACACACCTCTGAGTGCGGACCCCCTCCCTACAAAGACTTCCTCCCCACGGAGCCCTAGCCAAGCCCCTGTTGAAAGGCACCCACCCAGAGCCTCCCACCCAGGTGGCCCTGGTCCCTGTCCCCTCGGCCCCGTGTTCCACTTTATCTTTCATCACAGCTGCCACCCGCCTGGTGTCACATTGAACACCTTCCTTCCAGGTCTTTTCCCTCCACCGGCTGCCTTTGCCCTGCGGGAGGCATCGTGGTTTAGCTCCGCACACCCACAGCCTCGCAGCGATGCGTGCGTGGCAGACACCAGTGGGTGCTTTACGTGAACCACACGCGAACGAGAATGCGCGGTCACATGGGAGTCCGTGTCCCCGGCACGGTCTAATCTGGCACCAGTGTGTACCGGCCTGAATATGTTACAAATCACGGCGGCGGCGGCGTTCACGGGGGCAATCTAGTCTCACCTGAACATGTTCTCAACAACATCCACATAATTTTTCTTTAAAAAAACAACCGCGTGAGTAAGAACTGCACCAGACAACCGAGTTCTCCTTAAATTCTCTGACTTCAAGGGTTGCCTTTATGGTGGCTTAGGACAGGCAGGTGCATTAAAAAGTGTCCCCTTGCACAAGCCAGGAACTCCTGCGCTCTCCAGTACGGCCTCTTCCCCGGAACCCTCGGAGGTGTCAAATCTAGAGTGAAAGAAAAAGTCATGCATTTTTTTTCAGGTTCATCACTAATTGCTTTCACGCGACGTAATTTTGGAAATCTCATAGGCACAAAGGATCACTTTTGGCTCTTCATGGACTTGGGTTTCCTTTCTGGGGGCCATTCAGCCGCACCGGACACCTGTCCCCAGGTGACCGTAGGGATCCGTGGGTGATGCATGTTCTTAAAGATGCATGTTTTTAAAGACGGCTTTATGAGAGAGGTGAGCACACACCCACACGCAGGAGCGGGTGAGGGGCGAGGAACACGCGTGAGGCATCGCTGATCGGTGACCCCACGGAATCTCTGTGATCTAGTCTCTGCTCCTGCCCGGTGCAGCCGGCTGGAGAGCTCTGTCCGAGTTCTGAGGTGTCCGTGAGGCGGGCCCCTGGGCCGTCTGTCCGAGCACGCTTGGCCGTTTCCCCATAACCCACCCAGGCAGCTTTGGGGGGACTGACTTCCCACAACCCAGTGGACTGAGCTTTTTAAGGAGAAGCAGGGCTTAGAGCAAAATCAACACAGTATAAAGAAAGCCCCCCTAGTGGGAGAGTCACGGGGGGTGTGCTCCCCTCGGGGGCTGCCAGAGGCTG
>PVKU01017425.1:0-11518 GCA_004027475.1 Anoura caudifer | reverse complement strand
TTCTGCTTCATCAATTCTGCTTTTCATTCCTTCCACTGTGTTCTTCAGTTCAGAAATTGTACTCTTCATTTCCTCTTGGCCCTTGTTGATAGTTTCTATTTCCTTTTTCATATAGTTTGCAGTGAGTCCATTGTAGCTTCCCTGTAGTTTCTGGTAGCTCATTGAGAGCTCATGGAGCTTCCTGACAACAATTGTTTTGAACTCAAAATCTGATAGTTGAGTTGCCTCTGTTTCATTTAGCATTCTTTCTGGGGCTTCCTCCTTTCCTTTCATTTGGGGATTATTTCTTTGTCTTCCCATTGTTTTTGAGGGTCTTCTTGTTAGCCTTAGTTTCTTAAATTGGTCTGTTCTGGCTCTCCGGGTTTATGGTGTGAACTTCTGTGGTAGAATACCTGTAAGATTCAGTGGTGCTGTCTCCTTCAGATATCCTGGTGTTCACAGGTTCCACTGTCTTATCTGTTGAAATGCCCCTTCCTTGGGACCAACTCTGGTTTTTTCACAATTCCAGGGTTAGTTTTTTTGTTGTTGTTGTTTTGTTTTTGTCTCACTTGTGGGTATTTAAAAAGAGAAAAGAGGAAAAATGGAAAGAAAAGAAAGAAGAGAAGAAAGAAGTAGAAAGCAAAAACGAGGAAGGAAGAAGAGATAAAATTGGAAAGAACAGAAGAAGGAATAAGACAAGAAAGAAGTAATGAGAAGCAAAGGGCATTGAGGGGTAAAAAAAAGAGAAAAATAATGAAAAAAATAGAAAAAAATTAAAATTTAATAAAAAAGAAAAAAACAACAAGAAAAAAGAAAAAAATAATAAAAAATTAAAAAAACCCAACAACTCTTGCTGTTTTCAATCTTGCTGGGCTGGTGTTTCTGGTCTTGCTGGCTGCAATGGCCTAGGGGTGACAGTATCGCTTTTCTCCCTGTTCAGCACTCAGTTATCTTTGTGCTACTGTCCTCAGAGCTAGCCCTGGGCCTCTCTGCCCAGAGCCTCAGGGGTACATTCTGAGGAAGCGTGTACACCCAGTTGCATGCGGGTGCCTATGATCTCAGCCACCTGTGGTCACACACAGGCGCTAATCCTCATGCAACCATCTCCAATGGTGGGTTCAGACAGTCGCGTGAGCTCAGGCATGCAGCCGTTCCAATGGTGGTGGGCGCTGACAGTGCCATGAGCTCAGGCATGCAGCTGTCCTATGGACGCCGTGCTCCGACAGTCCCTCGAGCTCAGTCGTGTGGCCGTCCCATGGGCACCCGCCGGGCTCCCACGAGCTCAGGCGCACGGCTGTTCCAATGGCGTGGGGAGCCAAAGGTCCTGCCAGCTCAGGCATACAGCCATCCCCTGGGCACCCGCCAGGCTTCCGCGAGCTCAGGCGCGTGGCTGTCCCAATGGTGCCGGAGCTGAAGGTCCCGCGAGCTCAGGCTGTGGCTGTCTCAATGGCAGTGGCCACCAACAATCAGGTGAGCTCCTGCGTGCAGTTCTCCCTGGGATATGCGTTGGTGTTCACACCCCCAGCTTGTCTGCCACTGAGACCCCAACTCCTCTCTGTGAGATTTCAAGCAACTGGGTTTATCCCAGTGCAGCTAAAACTTTGTTTGGCTGGAGAGGGAGCGGTTGACCCAACTCCCTCCCTAATCTTGTGGCGAGCCTGGCCAGTGCCAGCCTGGGGCCTCAGTCCCCACCCTGGTGTCCACGCTGCCCCTTGGGCTCTTATTGTTCTGAAGTGCTCTCCTTACCATCTGGTTTTTCAATGTCCACTACAATTTTTGATCTCCTGTTTTCAAGTATGCTGTGTTTCTGATGGCTGTTTGCTCTGTTCTGATGTAAATTGGCCAGGATTTTCTCCCATGTGTAGGGGGAAGTGAAATGTGCTCCTTCCTACCATGCCTCCATCTTCTGTATGTGTATATATATGTTTAGTGCTGTAAATTTTTTTCTTGAGTACTGCTCTAGCAATATTCTACAAAATTGATATATTGTGCTTTTTTAACTTTGTTCAAAATATTTCAATTTTCCTATTTATTTCTTTGACTGAACTAAGTTCTTCTTTGACTGAAATGGGTTAAGAAGTGAGCTTCATAGTTTTCATATATTTGAGGATTTTCTGGAGGTCTTTCTGTTACTGGTTCTAACATAATTCCATTGGGATCAGATGACATACGTTGCATGACTTGAATCCTTTAAAATTTATTGAAACTTGTTTTATGGACCAAAATATGGAATGTCCTGGTAACTATTTCATGTACATTTGCAAATAAAATGTATTCAGCTTTTGTTGGGTGGAGTGTTCTATAAATGTCAATTAGGTCAAGATAGTTGATGTTGTTCAGATCTTCTGTATCCTTAACTGATTTCTATCTACTTGTTTTATTAGTTGTTAATGGAGGGCTATTGAAATGTTTGAATATGATTGTGGATTTGTCTCTTTCTCCTTGTGGTTCTACCAATTTTCATTTCATCATTTTAAAACCCAGTTATTAGAGCCATAAGTGTTTAGGACTGTAATCTCCTTTTGATGAATTGGCTTCTTTATCATTGTGAAATGACTTTATCCTCATTAATATTCTTTGTTCTAGAATCTACTATTCCTGATATTAACATGCAGCTTTCTCTTGGCTAGTGTTAACATGGTATATATTTTTTCCAGTCTTTAACTTTTAACCTATTTGTGTCTTTATATTTAAAGTACATTTCTTATAGGTAGCATGTAGTTGGGTTTTCTCAGCTTAGAAAATTTTCCAGGCTCTGGTTGGGTTCCCCTTCCTGTGCCATGACCTAAAAACACCTTAGGCAATAATGGGGCTTATTTTGTTTAGTTTCCCATCTCTCAAGAAAGGGCTTGGTCTAGGGTGAGGTAAGTGTGGCCCCTATAGTGCAAAATTTTAGAAAGTGGTCACTCTCATATACGTATTTTTTAAGTGGATTCCTCCTTAAATTTTGGATCCTCTTTAACTTTTTTATCTCCTTATTTTTTAAAAAATATTGATTCTAAAGAGAGAGAAAGGAAGGGAAAAAAGAGAGGGAAAGAAACATCAATTGGTTGCCTCTTGCATGTGCCCTAACTGGGAATCAAACTGGCAACCTTTCAGTTTGCAGGATGATTCCCAACCAACTGAGCCACACTGATCAGGGCTTTTACCTCACACTTAAGAAGAGACTCACAGAGTTTTGCAAATACAGGGCTAGCACCTGAGAGTAAATGCCTCTTGTAACTTTCTTTGTACTTTAGAGGCCTCATTCAGCTCACCCTAGTCTCAGCCCTGCCCTTTATTGCTTGATGTCCAGTGTCTCGAAAACCATTTTTAAAAATGTATTTTGTCTGGATTTTTTATTATTTCAACTGAGAGGGTAAATACAGTCCCTGTAATTCCATCTTTTCTGGAAACAGAAGTCTGGGCTTATTCTTCATGAGATTAAAAACAAAAATCCTGGATATAGAGCTACATGACTAAAATATATATGTTTTCAGGCCTCCTTGCAAAAGAATTTAGCAAAAAAATGATCTTCATTCAGCAAACAATCAATGAGCACCTACTCTATGCCATATTCAGGGCTTAGAATGGAGGTTAAAAATCAAATAAGACAAGGTAACTATCTACCCATGCTCACAGCTGGCTTCTTTAGAACTATTGGATTGGCCCTTTCATAACATGTACCACTTGCAATATGGACCAGGGAAGGCAGAGAGCCAGAGAGAGTCAGACCTAGAACTGAGAGATCATCTCTGCTAATTCTCATGTCCAGGCTAGTTCAGGGACTCAGTTGAGTCACACAGCTTGTCAGTAGTAGATGATTGCTATATAGTCTATTTTGAAAGATATGGAAGAGATGACCCAAACCCAAAACACCTTCTGTTACTGCCAGTCACCATGACTAAAATCCCATCATAAGAGACTTAGTCATTGAGGTCAGGGCCCTTGTTTTATTCATGTTTGCATTTCTCAGTGTTAGCTTAGAGCCTACAACATGGAAATCAATAGATATGAATGAATGAATGAATGAATGAATGAACGAATGAACTTAAAATGATGAGCATGCCTCTGGGAGGTAACTTAGGTTATTATCAGTTGGGGATGAGTAGACTTGAAGAGCAGGCCCACGGCTGGGACTCATGATAGGAAGGCAGTGTAGTGCAGTAAGTTCAAGAGGTCTCTAAATGTACTAGACCTTGATCCGAGTTCCTTAACCTATTCCAAACTGTTTTCTCATCCATGTGACAGGAATCTTTTTTTTCCTTTATTTTTGTACATGTAGGCAGCCAAAGGAAGGCAAAGGAAATTACACATGACCTCTGCTCTGAAAAGCTGAGGCATGCCAGATTTTATCCCAAGTTGCTACTTTCCTGAAGAGGGGTAGGAATCTTAATCCTACTTACCTTATGGAAAGATACCAGATTTCAATAGGATGAAGTAGGTTAGGGGCCTGGCAAGGCAAAACTCTCAAGGAACGACAGGTATTATTAGTCCACTGTCCTGGGAACAGCAGATGGGAATGAGGTAGGGCCTATGAGATGGCAGAGACCTTGCAGACAGCAGGAAGACTGAAGCTGTTCTGCTCACACTGTGTATTTACAGAAGCTCAGATATTACCACTATCATTATCCAAAAGTCCTTCCTACACTCCACATCGCACATAGTTGTGCCAGGCAATGCAATTAACCACATAAACGCAGGCCTTCTCTCTGGGGACTTCCACTCAAGGTAGTTCCCTTTGGGAAAGACAATTAAATGTTAAATCTGCTTATAATCAGGTGATGGGCCATCCACACCATGTAGGGATGAAGAAAAAGACCATTTCCTGAGTGGGAGCCTAATTAGAGGAGTCAGGCTGGGAGTTCCTTGCTCAGCCGGAGCAGTGAGAAGGTGAACCTGCTCCGTCTTGTCCAGACTGTTCTGCGGCATCTGTTCCTGAGGCCAGAGGCAGTCTTCAGCTCCAAGCCCACAGCTCTTGAAAAATCTTGTAGGTGGAAGGTATTGACTGAAATAACAGATGACTTTGGAGTCATGATGTACCTGAGTCAGAGGGCCAGGCTGTAACAGTCAGAGAAGCCCACCTGGTGGCACAGTGATTTTCTGCCTTTCTTCTGACCATGGACATAGCAGCTACAATTTAGGACTTCACTGTCTCCAGTTTCCCACAAATGCATTACAGTGCATATCTATATTTTTAAATTCAAATATTATCATAAATTTGAAATTTGACCTAGTCTACTTCTCAAAAATCTTTAGATGGAAAAACATAATGATACTGAGATTTTCTTTTATCACATTAACCCAATTTTTCAGACTGTCAGAGTAAAATGTGCCCTTAAAGATAATAGGCCCAGTCTTCTCATTATACAGATGAGGAAACTGAGGCCCAGGCAGGTCTCTTGTTCAAGGTCTCTGAGTAGCAGCAGTGTCTAGACTACAAGCCCAGCCTTTCATGCCTTTCCATGACATCACATTGCAGTGCATCTTCTGAAACAGCTATTTGAGGGGCTTTAAGAACCTGATCAAGGTGTATGATTTGTGATTCTCTGTTGGCTGAAGACAGCCTTGGGTGTTGCCAAACCAGACCTAGGAAGCTCGGTACAGCAGGAAGATCCTTAGGACAGGGTGCAATTTCTCACCCGCACTTTGCAGCCCCTGCAGGTCTGTGACAGAGGCCAAAGTTTGTTGATTGTGAGTGATACAGAAGAAAGTGCATCTGAGTGAGGGGATCCCTCCACCCTCGGCAATGCTGAGAAGTTCAGAGAGTGTGGGATTAATGCCAAATACAAGTTAGATGATCTTGCATTTAAATCACAAATTTGTACAAACTGCTGTGTCACCTTGGTCAAGTCACTCAACCTCTCAGAGCCCTCAATAAAATGGAGATGATAATATTTATTTCAGAGAAATGAGAAAAGTAAATGACAAAATATATGTAGAGATCTTTGCCTGGTACTGTGGTCTCTATAAATGGTAGCTGGTCTATCAGAATCTATTTTGTTGTTTGTTAAAATTGGGAGAAATTATTTTCAGGCTTGCTCTACCCACTTCCTTTCAATTGGGAAATGTTTATTACCCTACCCCATATCTCTTTTCTTTTTGATGAGTTGGCCTATTAGCAATTATTAGCCAATCTATTAGCCAATCAATTAGCCAATCTATTAGCAATCATGGCATACTTCTCCTTGTTCTGAGCATCTGCTAATTAAGAGGTGGTTGCTAAGAGATGCTAGGGCACACTGGTGAGCCGTTCTCAAGTCCCCTGTCATTCTTTCTTAGCCTCACTTCATCCCGAACACACCCACCTCTCTCTCATCTTCCATTCTCAGGATCTGAAAAGAACTGAGGGAACTGACAAACCTGGATGGCTACGCCTGACCAGAGAGTGATCTCTAGACCCCAGAGACCTGCTCAGGGACTAAAGGGGAGTGGGGCCTTCCTGGGTCCCCTGGACAACCTGGAGTGTAAGAAGAGCCAGGAGCTGGTGCAGGTAGAGCTGGCCATGCTGAGGGAGGCACAGGAATTCTTCCCAGACATGCGACACAGAGGGCAAGGGCTTCATCGCCAGGAGGGATATGTAGGCAAGAGGGGCCCCAGCTATCCACCTGGAATGCCAAATCGCCTGGGTCTCCCTGCTTCAGGTTAGCACTTGCCCCATTGGAGGTGATGTCTTTAATAGAAGAGATGCCATCAGTTCTGCCCTAGATGGAGGCATCAGTTCAAACTCTCCTGGTTTCCTTTTTTTCTGGCCTTTACTTGCTGTCATACTCAGGGGTTATTTCCCCTCTCTAACTCAGTAACTCCCCAGGAGTGGGAAGAGAGTGATAGCAACAAAAGGTATTTAAGTAAGAGATGGTGAAGAACCTTCTGAAACAAAGGTAGAAAGGCACTAACTTGTTGCTTCACCACAAAGCTCTGAGCTCTGCCAAAGTCCTTCCAATGAGGTGCTATGTGTGTCGGATGCAGGACCCAGGAGGAAGGTGTTTCTGGAGCTCATCTTGTCTGTCCCTCACCCTAAAACCCAGCTACATGTAACCCCATATGTAAGGATTTCCAGAGAGAGAGATTGTAGATCCTTGGTACCTGCCATTGTCTAGTGCAGGGCTCAGCAAACTTTGTCTGTAAGGGCCAGTGAGTAAATATTCCAGGTTTATGGACCAAGTGGTCTTTATCCTGACTACTCAGCTCTGCACCACAGCCATATGTAAAATGTAAATGAATGAGACTGGCTCTGTTCCAATGAAACTTTACAGACACAAATTTGAATTTTATATAATTTTTATGCATCACCAATTATTTTATTCAAGCACTTAAAAGTGTAAAGGCCATCCTTAGTTCACTGGTCATACAGAAACGGAGTAGGTCTAATTTATAGCCCAGGGTGTGGTTTGCCCACTCCTGGTCCAGTGTCTTTCCACCTTTAGTGTCAAAAGGTTCTTCTTGGTGTCTCATTTCAGTCTCTTACACTGCAGCTGTAATTTCACCCCAATGTCAGTAAATAAAATGCAGGCTCTACTAGGGCTCTGTGAAAGCATCTCTTCTCCACATCTTGTCAGCAATTGCTCTGTCAGGAGCATTTTTGGAGGGAAAGCCAGCTGTGCTGTTAGGAGAAAGACCTACAATGACTTTCTTTTTTGAAGGTTTTCTTTTTTGGAGTGTAGGTTTTCAGAATATACTAAAGTTGGGCAATGAAATGTAGACCTCATTAGTATCAGTCCCACTGCAGCTCACATGTGGGAGTCATAAAGCATGGAGGCTAAGAAGGGGCCAGTCCTTCTCTCCTGGCCCAAGAGGGTGGTGTTTTCAGGCTTTCTCGGCACCCTTCTACCGTCTAGTAGTTGCACAAATTGAGGGAAAACACCTGGGAAACCAAGACTGCAAGTAAGCTCAGACCACCCTTGGTTTTAATAACTGACCCCTCAATAAATTTTTGTCACTGAAACTCATTCCTGAAGTCCCACTTCATGTGGAAGGCCAGCTTTAGTGTGTTTTGTAGAAAGCAGTGACAAACCGTGCCTGCAAACTTCCCTTACAGGTCTGCGGAACTGCTGCCTGTGGTTATAGCTTCAGCAGCATCCTTTACTATTGCTTGTCCCCTCTAGAAAGAAAGGAAAGGGGATTCACATGCCTTGAGGGTCATTCTGGGCCACAAGCACAGTGCAACTCTCTGTATAGATCCCAGTTAGCTTTCACTGAAGCCCACTCCTTAACAAAGGGAGGGAGATGCAGGGGAATCTAAGCTTCCAAGGGGGAATTGTTAAATTACTTGTATTTGACATGGCATGAATTCAGAATCATTAAGGCCAGAGATACCAACTCAGCTATGTCCCTCCTCTGTCTTCCTCCCTCAGTCCTCAACCCAGGCAGGAGGAAAGGGGATAGATGTCCCACCTGGTACTTATTTCTACCAGCTCTTTAGTTGTCTGGAATTTTGGTATAACTGTGGACAATGAAGCATGTGAATTTTTTCATTTTTTTTCCAACTAACAAAGTACTATCAAGAGAGAACAAAATGTGTCATTTAGCACCTCTCTGATGCTTTCTCTGGTCATGTCTGGAGAAAGACTGGTTGGAAAGGGATGAGTGAAGAGCAGTCATCCTCTCATGTGGACCCTGGGCTGGCTGTGTAAAGTCCACATGCCCCTCTATTCTCCTGGGCAGAACCTGCCTACTGCCTGTCAGTCCCACAGGCAGCTCCTTTGCAGGGTGGTCATTGCCCCTATGGTTGGTGGTTGGCCCCTGGCTACCACCACCTTTCTCACCATCAGCTCCTAGCACAGCCTCATGGGAACTGGAGGGAGAAGAGTTCAAAGTGTTTACACACAAAAGTTCAGCCACTGGGAAAGGCCCTTTAAAGCAAAGAGTGGCTCTCAAGGAAAAAGCAGCTGTGGGCTATGTGGGATAGAGAACCTGGGGACTGGAGGAGGCAGGTGGAAAGGCAAAGTTGGAACAAAGTTATGGAGAGCTTGCCTTTCTTTTAAAAATGAATGGGAAAGTTAAGCTCCTCCCCCAGTACTCTTGTTCTCCATTCTCCTGATTAACAGACATCCATGGGCAGAGGATAAGATGGACTTCAAGGTCCTCTGAGAGGTGGGGAGATGGCCACAGGGGCTGAGTCCCAGCAGGAGGTGGTCCATCTGCTCTGATGAAGCAGAGAGCATGAAAGGAAAGGAGCGGGGCCAGGAAAAGCCTTTCTCCTTTGAGGTCCCTGGGGTAACTGAGGTGGGCTGCACTGAGGACAGGGATGTAAGCTGCCCTCTGCTTGGATCCACATGCATTCTGCTACCGCAACAGCAGACAGTGGCCCCTGACCTGTGTGAATAGAGTTTACGCAGCAGTTTGAGAGTCCTCAACTCTACCCATTGCCCCTCAGACTTCACTCCCTCCTTCCCAAGAAAGCTCTCTGGGTTCCAAGGGATCACTCCAGGAAGAACTGGGGTACACATTGCTTTTCAAGGTGAGGTCTATGTAGTCCCCTAGAGCAGCAGCCCCAACCTTTTTGGCACCAGGGACCAGTTTTGCAGAAAACAATTTTTCCACAGACTGGGGTGAGGGGGATGGTTTCAGGATGATTCAAGTACATTACATTCAAGCTCACCTCCTGCTGAGTGGCATGGTTCCTAACAGGCCTGGACTGGTACTGTCTCAGGGCCCAGAGGTTGGGGACCCCTTCTCTAAAGAAGCAGAGGGCCCCAGAGGGCTGAGGGTCCAGACTGACAATCAGTCCTGCCTCACAGGGACAGAGGGACATGAAAGGGCTGGGCTGAAGGGCATAAAGGAACTCCTGCAGCTGGGGGAGGGAGATGGAGGACAGGAGGATTTCTCTCTGAAGAAACTTACAGCCTTGAAAACCCAGTTTCCCTGATATTTTAGAGGAGTAAAATGATTACCTTCCTCCTAACACTGCCTAGAGCTCTTGGCTCAGCCAGACTCTTAAGAATCATCTAGGAACCAGCAGACCAACCAGATCTGGCCCAGCACCTGTTCTTGCAGGTAAAGTTGTGTTGGAACACAGAGTGCTCACTCAGTTACATATTGTCCACAGCAGCTTTCACACTCTGACAGCAGAGTTGAGCAGTTTGTGACAAAGACCGAAAAACCTGCAAAGCCTAGTATGTGCTATTTGGTGTAAAGTTTACACCAAAAGTTAGCTGACTCCTAATTTAGGTTAACATGAAGTCTTTTAAAAGATTTTTTTTTTGTAAATTGACCTGAGTTTTAAGTTTTAATCCTGAATCTGCAACCTACCAGCAATGTGAGTTTGTGTATCTCAGCACCCTCTGGCCATAGCTTCTCCCCTGTGAATTAGTACCTCCAAGCATTAGAAGAGAATGCATGAGCAGATGCAGGTGGAGCATTAGTCCTGACACCGGGACCTGAAAACCCCTTTATGTGTGCACTTGTGTGTTTTTGGTGCGGGTGGGGGACTTATACACCGTGTCTTAACCCAACCCCTGTGTCCTCTGTAGTGCAATTTTTAAAATTGTGGCAAAATGTACATAACATAAAATTGACCATATAAAAAAAAATTAAGGGCTTCCGGCCAAGATGGAGGTGTAGCTGGATGTGCTGTGCCTCCTCTCACAGCCAAGATTAGGGACTACAAAAATATAGAACCAAAAAAAGAAAACCCAACCAGGACAGAGGGAGGATTGAATTGTGCAGGAGTCCGACCGCGATTCATCCAGACCAGCGACCAAAGGAGGCCCTGTGACTGGTGGCCCTGTGACCTGAGGCAGCCAAGAGATCAGAAGCAGCCCTGTGACCAGGGGGTCAGCTCTGCGACTGGAGGAAGGCCCGTGATGGGGGGTGGGTAGCTCTGCAACCGGGGAACAGCTCTGTGACTGGAGGAGGTCCTGTGTCCTGAGGAGGCCCTGCAACTGGGAGTGGCCCTGAAACCTGAGGTGGCCCTGGGACTGGGACTGGGGGGTGGCTCTGCAACCAGGGTGGCCCTGAGACCAGGGGTGGGCCTATGACCAAAGGTGGCCCTGCGATGGGGGAGGCCCTAAGACTGGGGGCGGCCAAATGACAGCAGGCAGCCCTGAGACCAGAACTGGAGGTGGCTCTGCAACCCGTGGCCCTGCAACCAGAGCACACACCTGTGATTCTAGCTGAAACAGTGGAAGCTGTGAATACTAGGATACCCAAAGGAGACTGCACCACTGAATCTCACAGGTATTCTACCGCAGAAGTTCACACCATAAACCCGGAGAGCCAGAACAGATCAATTTTAGAAGCTGAGGCTGACAAGAAGAGTCTCACAAACAATGAGAAGACAAAGAAACAATCCCCAAATGAAAGGAAAGGAAGAGGCCCCAGAAAGAGTGCTAAATGAAACGGAGGCAACTCAACTATCAGATTTTGAGTTCAAAGCAATGGTTGTCAGGAAGCTCCATGAGCTCTCAATGAGCTACCAGAAACTACAGGGAAGCAATGATGAACTCACTGCAAACTATATCAACATGAAAAAGGAAACATCAACAAGGGCCAAGAGGAAATGAAGAGTACAATTTCTGAACTGAAGAACACAGTGGAAGGAATGAAAAGCAGAATTGAT
>PVKU01017424.1:0-11520 GCA_004027475.1 Anoura caudifer | reverse complement strand
AAGGGTCCGCCCCTCACTACATAACCACGACAAGACAAAAACAAAACAAAACAAACAAAAAAAAAAAACCAAGGATGGCTCAAAAGGGAGAAGAGACCGGGCCCTGGAGCTAATTCATCTGAGCAACCAGGAAGTGGTCAACCTATCAGATGCAGAGCTCATAGCACTGGTAGCCAACCTATCAGATGAACAGTTCAAAGCTCTGGTGATTAGGAAGCTCACAGAATTGGTTGATTTTGGTCACAAATTAGAGGAACAAATGGAGGCTACAATAATTGAAATGAAGAAAAACACAGGGAACCAATAGTGATGGGAGGAAAACTGGGACTCAAATCAATGGAGTGGAACAGAAGGAAAAAAGAAACCCAACAGAAAAGAATGAAGAAACAAGAATTCAAAAAAATGAGGAGAGGCTTAGGAAACTCGAGGACATCCGAATTATAGGGGTACCAGAAGGGGAAGAAGAAGAGCAACAAGTGGAAAACTTATTTGAAAAAATAATAAAGGAGAACTTCCTCAATCTGGCAAAGGAAATAGACTTCCAGGAAGTCCAGGAAGCTCAGAGAGTCCCAAAGAAGGTGGACCCAAGGAGGAACACACCAAGGCACATCATCATTACATTAGCCAAGTTTAAAATGAAGCAGAGAATTGTAGAAGCAGCAAGGGATAAGGGGACAGTCGCCAACAAAGGAGTTCCCATCAGACTGTCAGCTGATTTCTCAAAAGAGACCTTCCAAGCAAGAAGGGGCTGGAAAGAAGTATTCCAAGTCATGAAAGGCAAGGACCTACATCCAAGATTGCTCTATCCAGAAAAGCTGTCATTAGAATGGCAGGGAAGATAAAGTGCTTCTCATCTAAGATCACGTTAAAAGAGTTCATCATCACCAAGCCCTTATTCTATGAAATGTTAAAGGGACTTATCTAAGAAAAAGAAGATTAAAAAATAGGACAGTAAAAAGACAGCAAACTCACAGATACTAACAACCACACCTAAAAGAAAAGCAAACTAAAAAAACAACTACAACAGGAACAGAAACACAGAAATGGAGATCACATAGAGGGTTAGCAACAGGGGAGGGGGGGAAGGTACAGAGAATAAGTAGCATAGACGGTGGGTAGAAAATAGACAGGGGGAGGGCAAGAATAGTGTGGGAAATGTAGAAGCTAAAGAACTTATGACACATGGACATGAACTAAAGGGGGAATGTGGGTGGGAGGGGGTGTGCAGGGTGGAGGGGAATGATGGGGGAGAAATGGGACAACTGTAAGAGCATAATCAATAAAATATATTTTTTTTAAAAAAAACAAGTTTTCGTCAGTTTCTCATTTCCCTCATGGTCCTCATGATATAATAATGAACCATTTGGGGATGGGGTTCATTTGTTTTCAGTGCTTTACTAAGTGTGAATAGCTATTTGGTGTGCTTCCTTAACCTGTCCAAACAGATATATAGTACAGGACCTCATGGAAACAGATCTCTACAAGCTCTTGAAGACACAACACCTCAGCAACGACCATATCTGCTATTTTCTTTACCAGATCCTCAGAGGGTTGAAATATATCCATTCAGCAAACGTACTGCACCGTGACCTCAAACCTTCCAATCTGCTGCTCAACACCACCTGCGATCTCAAGGTCAGCCAGGTTATTTACTTTTAGGGTGATCTGTATTGAAAAAACTTTTACTGGGGCATATTTATATTAATTGTTACTCATATTAAAATTATACCAGAAATACATGAAAACATTTTTATGATAAAAAAATTGCAAGGAAAGAGTACTAGTTCTCCTCTTTTCCATCCTATTGTTTCCTCGTCTTCAGAGGTAACCACTGTAACAAGTTAGTGTATTTTCTTCCAGAGTTTTTTCTATGCTATTACATAATGTGTACTTTATACTTATATATAAAAATAGAATCATACACATTACATGTAAGTTAAAACAATCATCTGTCTTATTGGTGACCTTCTTCTTCAATACATTTTAGAAAAAGAACGCTCTGAAAACCTCCGTGATTTTAATACCCAAATAAAGTATTCCCAGTAAACAGGTAGAACTGCTGAAGTCTTCAATAAGATGAAAGGATGTGCATGTGAGTTCAAAAAGACCTAGCTATCCTCACCTAGCTCTATACTCACCAGCCCCCTGGGCTCCTTGCTCGTGGCAGTGGGGGTGGGCATGAACCTTTTCCCCAGTCAGCTGGTGTCAAACCTGGGTCCTGGCCTTGTTCTTCAGGACCAGCAGCTGTGTGACAGGCTCAGTGCCAGGCATGACAACCTGTGAGAGCTGTCAGCACAGCTGCTACTCAGCCAGATGGAGTTAGGTGGGCCATGGGCTCTTCTTCCCATAACCTGCTGGTGGCCCACCAGGTGGCGCTGCTGTACCTGAGCTAAAGTGAGCTCTTTGTGCTGAAATTGTCCTAGGCTACGTTGCACCTGCACACAGCACAGGTGCTGGCCGTCACTGGTCTGCATGCTGCGCCCATGGCTGCTGTGGTCCTCATGGACTGAATGTGTACTTTACAGGAGCACAAGCTGGGGCCCCTGCAGGTAGACCCAACCAAGTGCCCTTGCCTCAAGGCTGTTTGTACTCGATGCTTATGGCCTCTCTGGATCCAGGGCATGTGGAGAGCCTGCAGGAGAAGGTGTAGGTGGCCCTCGCCCAATACATGTGGGCCTAGGAGCTGTCCCACAACAGTATTTCCAGCACCTGTTTCTGTGGCTTCCCACCCTGCACACTGCCTTAGTCTCTTTCATCTCCTCCTGTTCTTCATGTGCCTAGTAGGCAAGACACCCATCACATCACTGATCCAAAACATGCTGCTTTTTGGAAGAAAGAACTTGAACTGGCCCTACAGCTCAGGCCAGTGACTGGACAGGACACCCGGAGCACTGCATCTTGGTCTGCAGAACTCAAGGGGCATGGCTGCTTGGGCGTCAAGGGGGATTCCCCAGGCGAAGGACCACCGCCTCTCTCCTCAGACTCCTGGGGTTTCTTTTTTAATAGAATGCTTGTCTTTTCTGGTTTTTAAATGATCATGAAACCAAAAAGTAACTGATCATCCAGGCTCCCTGCTTTGTTCTCCCAGAAGCACTGGCCAAGATGATAAAGACTGAGGTTCTAATCCTGGGACACTCTTGACCCTTAGTGCCCCAGGAACTCCTGGGAAGGTAGGGTTGGCTTCCTTGGTGTGATGAACAGAGGCCTGGTGTCTGGACTGTAGGGGCAGCCACTGCTGGGAAAGAGTTGAGTGTTCCAGATGGATCCTCTGGATATGCGATTCACATTGGGCACTACATGATGAATGAATCAAAGCCATTAATAAAGGTGTTTCCTACTGGCAAAGAGAGAGAGAAGAAAAGAAGAAGAAGAAAAATAGAAAGATACTTCATGTTCATAGATTGGAAGACTTAGTATTGTTAAGATGGTAGTACTCCCAAATTGGTCTACAGATTTAATGCAGTCCTTATTAAAGCCCCATGTGGCTTTTTTACAGAAATGGACAGGCTGTTCCTGAAATGCATGTGGAAATTGAAGAGACCCAGAATAACCAAAAAGAATCTTAAAAAGAATAAAGTTTTCAAAACTTACTACAAAGCTATAGTAATCAAGACTGTGATATTGGTGTAAGAGTAGGCTTATAGATCAGTGGAATAGAATTGAGAGTCATTAAATCCATGTGCTTATGATCAACTGATTTTCAATAAAAAATGCCAAGATCATTCATTGTTCTAGGACCATTTATTTCATGGTCTTTTCAACAAATGGTCCTAGAACAATTGGATAGCCATACACAAAAGAATGGGATTGGGTCCCTCCTCACATCATGTGCAAAAATTAACTCAAAATGGATTCAAGATCTAAATTTAAGAGCTAAAACTAGAATACACTTGGAAAATATAGAAGTAAATCTTTGCAGTCTTGTGTTATACAGAGCTTCTAAGACATGACACCAAAAGCACAAGCAACACAAGAGAGAAAATTGGATTTCATTAAGATTAGGAACTTGTGCTACAAAGTAAACCATCAAAAAAGTGAAAAGAAAACCCACAGAATGAGATAAAATGTTTATAAATCAAATATCTGATAAGACATATCTGAACTATATAAAAAACTCTTAGAACTCAACAATCAAACGATAAATAACCCAATTTAAAAATGGGGAAAAGAGCCCTGGCTGGTGTAGCTCAGTGGATTGAGCACAGGCTGTGAACCAAAGGGTTGCTGGTTCGATTCACAGTCAGGGCATATGCCTGGGTTGTAGGCCAGGTCCCCAGTGGGGGCCACATGAGAGGCAACCACACAGTGATGTTTCTCTCCCTCTCTTTCTCCTTCCCTTCCCCTCTCTCTAAAAATAAAGAAATAAAATATTTAAAAAAATAAAAATGGGGAAAAGATGTGACTAGACATCTCTCTAAAGATGATATGCAAATGTCCAACAAGTACAGCATTAGTCAGTAGGGAAATGCAAATAAAAACCACAGTGAGATACCACTTCATACAAAGTAGGATAGCTGTAATCAAAAAATCAGGTGATAAGCCTTGGTGAGGATTTCATTCCTATGTGTATGTCCAAATGATATGAAACGTGACCACACAAAAAATATACAAATATTTATAGTAGTAAAAAAGCCTAAAGTTGGAAACAGTTTAAATGTCCAAATGACGTATAAATAAAGTGTGATAGACTCGTACAATGGAATAAAAAGGGATGAAGTACTGGTACATGCTACAACATAGTTGAATCTTGCAACATACTATATAAGTGAAAGGAACCAATCATAAAAGACTGCCTGTTGTGTATTTCCATTTATATGAAATGTCTATAACAGACAAATCTATAGAGACAGAGAGGTTAGTGGTTGCCTAGGACCATTGCAATAGGAAAGAGACTGCTAATGAGTACCAGGTTTCTTTTTGCGATTATAAAAATGTTCTAAAACTGGATGGTGGTAATGGTTGTGTAACCTTGTGATTATAATCCAAAACCATAGAATTGCATATTTTAAATGGTAGGTTGTAATAAAGCTATTTAAAAAGTACATATAGATGTATAGCAATGGTAATTTCTTATACTTCAGTTCAACAGACATTTCCTGTGAACAGTCTTGTAAGGTATACCTGGTAAGGGGATAAATGTCCCAGGACTCTGAAACAATATATGATTGTAATAATATCTACTGTAACCAATATAGTGAAAAGAATGGTATACAAACAAATGCACAGAAGAGAGGTGGGTTGGTTTTAGCTGGGGCTATGGGAGGCATCAGGAAGAAGGTGGTATTCCTCTAAGGATGGACATGCTTTTAGTAAACCAATGGTAGGATGGGCATAAGGTATTGTAGATAGAAGGAACAACAGAAATAAAAGAATAGGAACCTAGTGCATGAACACTTGAGACCTGTTCTATGTAGCTGCAGCTTTAGGTGAATAATACAGAGTCATTGACACTAAGCTAGAGAGGTTGGTTGGTGGTAAATCATGGGGAGCCTTGTGTAACTGTAAAAAAGACATTGGGTTCTGTCATTGGGTGCTCAGCTTATTTGCGGTCACTGAAAGTTGAATACAGGATGGCTGACATCCATGCAGTGTTGTGGAAGACAGCTGCCCATTGTCAGAAACTGTTGGGTTGGACTCCATCACCTTTGAGGATTCTTCCGAGTTAGATTCATGTACTTTTCACAAGGGATGTAACCGGATCCTTCCCATGAATCTGTGCAATTAAAAGCCAGGTGGGTGCAAAGGGAATGAACCTTCTTTTAGGAATGGCCATACTTTGTTGGCTCCTGATGATTTTTTTAAAAATTACAATGGATATTTTTATTTTTATGTCTCCTAGTGCTTTTTTTTAGTGCTTTTGTTTGTTTCTTATCACAACCCTACTATGGCAGATTGCTTCTATTTGTTTTTGGAGAAACATTCTCAGTCAATATTTTAAGTATGTAATATTTCTGGGAAAAGGTGACTTTTACTTTTGCCTGAAAATGCTCATCCTTAACAAGACAGAACCACTTGTCTCGTCACTGTTTATGAACTTGTCTTTACCTACGACCATTTTATTCACTACTCCATCTGCATAATCCAAGCATTTTTTCCAGAACCCAGTTTAACACAGAGACTCAGAAACACAATAGAATGTTTTAAATATTTACAGCAATAAAATTCACCCACATTTAAAAAATGTATATATAGGCAGTGCTTCATTTACATTGCATAAGTACTCAGGGGAGAATCTCATTTTAAAGATGAGTATGGTTACGTCACTTAAGTCACTGATTTGTTGTAGTGTGTGTCCAAAAAGCAGGTTACAGTATTGTGGAAATTCAGGTACATGCATGAGGTATGACAGAGCGCTGATGAGAAGAGTCTTCTGCTTGAGCTCTGAAGTCACCCATCACATCCTCAGTACCTTGGGGCGATCTTGCTGCTTGTCCCACAGGCCTCTGTGTTTAGAAAGTGTATAGCCTGTGGCCTTACTTCCTTCTTGTTATGAATTTTCAAGTAGGTGATTATATCATTTCTTCCTTTTCAATTGGCTTCTGTATTACTACAGTGTTTCCTACTCTTGAGCCCTTAAGATACCACTTCTCAGTATCTTGAACTTTTGACTGTACCAGTCAAGGCCAACAACAATAAGCTTTCTTTTTGGTTTCTATAAACATGCTTTGCACTTGTTATCTGAAGACCCAGCAGGTGTTGGCCTCTTGGGACCCTTCTGGGATCTTTTCTTATAGACTTTCTCTTTATTTCTCAGGGCCACAGAAATAAGGGATATATAAACTCTAATTGGAGATTTATTTGGCTGGCATATTTTTAGTGGAACTATCGGGGTGGGGGTATGGCTTCTAGTCTGTATCCTCACTGTTTGCCAGACTGAACCCATAGAAATCTTGGGATGCTAGGGTCACAGAACATGTGGTTCTGGGTATGCCTGGGGAAGAGGGCTCTGAAAATTTGAATTTATACGGACCCAAAAGTAGTCAACTGGAGTACTATAAGTCATTTGATGTTCCTTATACTATATCCTAGTTGTCTTACCTTCATTCATAAAGAATTACAATAAATGGTATTTTTTTAATTTTGTATCCTTAATAGTTTTCTGGCTAATGCCATATAAATTTGGTTAGACTTCTGTGTTGTAATGCTATGGGAACTTTTGTTTTAAAAACTCACACGAGCTTTCCACTGATGACCATACGTGGAGTTGTGAAATCTTTTAAAGGTCTAAACTCATATCTTCCTCTTTATTTTTTAAATTCTAACTACTAAATTTTTTTGTGTGTATTATTCCATTTTTTTATTGTTGTTCAAGTACAGTTGTCTCCACCTTCTCCCAACCACACCCCCCATCTCCTAAATTTTGAGAACCTACTGATTCTATTCCCTGTACTAGGTGTGGTGTATACAAACAATAACACATGATACCACTTACATCAACTCACTGTTGTACAAATTGATAACCAAAGGGAAAGAATTAAACATTTTTCTGTCTAGTAGAATCTGTGTATTAGGATAAACAAATTGCTCTTGTTGATAAACAACAGCTGACCTGCTCTTTATTTTCAAAAAATTTTAAATTTATGTTTAGAGAGCGAGGAGGGGAGAAAGAAAGGGAGAGAAACATCAATGTAAGGAAAAGAGAGAAACATCGATTTGTTGTTCAGTCCATCTCTGCATCCATTGGTTGATCCTTGCACATGCCCTGACCAGGGATCAAATCCACAACCTTGGGGTGTCAAGATGACATCCTAACCAGCTGAGCTCTCCCCAGCTAGGACAGCTCTTCTTTAAAAAGAATGCCAGTCAATAAATGCAAAAGGAGTAATGAAATTAGAAAATTACCATTTTGCAACCTCCAGTGAAATAATTGATTTGTGCAATACAATCCATGGACCCTGTTAGTCCTGCTCAGACTCTAATCCCCTGGGTCAGCGGCCACTGCGTCCCCACGTGGACTTCCTCTTCATCTTACACCTAGACCATATCTTGATCTGGAGCCTACTGTCAGCTCTACTTGGATGCTACATACCCCACTGGGCTGCTGTGGTTCTCCCCACCCCACAGAGCCCCTTGGGTTACCCGATACCATCTAATAGCTTCTAGACTAGGAGAGGATGAGGAAGAGCAACTGTACCCTTGATTTTAACTCTAAAGAAACAGGTGTATTGCAACATTTAGACTGATAGGTGCAGTTGTCTTTCCTAGAAAGGAATGCTGCTACTTCTAATTTTTAATTTTTCTTTCCTCCTCAATATTGCTGCTTTGAACAATGTAATTTTATTAACATGATTATTGTTATATTTTAGCCTGTTAACTTCTACCCTGATTATTTTTAAGAGCTTATCAATACTTCAGATATTGTGAAAATATAATAAATCCTAACTTAACAGCATTGATAGGTTCTTCAACTTTATGCAAAATGGCATAATGAAACCTGTTTTACATAGGCTTATTGATAAAAGCAAAAGTTAAGTTCCTTATCAACATTATAACAAAATGCCAATGGATGAAACAGTGTTATTCGAGGACCTGCTGATCTAGAATGTCTGCTAGTTAATTCATACCATTTGTCATGTTTCCTAAAACATCTAAGGTAAGGCATTTGTTCACCAAATATTGAGTGCTCACTATATATAGGACACTTAGGAATAAAAAGTAAGTTATGTATTCCTTTTTCTAGCACCTTACATTCTAGCTTGGGAGCAAGGGATATGCACAAGTATCATAGATTGTGGTTGTGTACTTAGATATAATGTCCCTGTTTTCCAACCTAGTCTCTGCTTTCCAAGCTGCCTTCTGTACTCTGGCCTTTCTTTGTTGACATGCTTCTCTTTTTCTCAGGTTAGTTCCCCAGAGACCAAGGAATTAAAACATCCTGCAGTTGCATTGGACTAACTATATCGTAGTTATATTTTATGCATGTGAATCTGGAGTAGCATCAAAGTATGGGATGGCCAAACTATGATGGAAGGCCAGCAGTACTTTTTGTGAGTCAGTAGAAATTAGAAGCTGGGTGTTAAAGGAAAAAAGATTTGTCTTCAGTATATGAAACCTCTTTTAAAGCTCTAGGAGTGAATATGACTATAAGGAGGGAAGAAGAAAGTGGAAAGAATCTTTGGAAATAACTATATTCATAGAACAGTTGGAAGAACAGCAGGAAGTGAAATGTGAGCAGTAGAAGTGTGGGTTGAGGCGCTGATCCTGGCAGTGAGGATACTGGGAGTGCCAGCAGGTGGGGGCACACTAGAAAGGATCCTGGGTGGTTTTGGGTAACTTTATTTTTATAAAGAACAGTTTAGTTGCAGCTACATATTACCATCATTATTCTATTGCCTTTTTTTATTATACTGTTAATGCTGTTACAGGTTGTCCTGATTTTCCCCCCTGACCCTCTTCCACCCAACACTCTACACTCCCTGAGGCCAATCCCCCACCATTGTTCATGTCCGTGGCTCATGCGTATAAGTTCTTTGCCTTCTCCATTTCCTATACTGTACTTTACATCCCACAGCTGTTCTGTAACTACCTATTTGTAGTTCCTGATCCCCTCACCTCTTCACCCATCCCCCTATATGCCCCTCCCATCTGGCAGCCATCAAAACGCTCTCTGTATCCATGATTCTGTCTCCATTCTTATTCGCTTAATTTGTTTCTCAGAGTCAATTGTTGATACGTATTTTTGCCATTTTATTGTTCATAGTTTTGATCTTCTTTTTCTTAAATAAGTCCCTTTTAACAGTTCATATAATAATGGTTTGATGATGATGAACTCCTTTAATTTTTTTTTGTCTGGGAAGCTCTTTATCTGCCCTTTGATTCTAAGTGATAGCTTTTCTGGGTAGAGCAATCTTGGCTGTAGGTCCCTGCTTTTCATGACTTTGAATATTTCTTGCCAGTTCCTTCTAGCCTGCAAGTTTCTTTTGAGAAATCAGCTGAGAATATTATGGAAACTCCCCTGTAGGGAACTAACTTCTTTTCTCTTGCTGCTTTTTAGATTTCTCTTTATCTTTGACCTTTAGTATTTTAATTACAATGTGTCTTGTAGTGGGCCTGTTTGCATCTCTCTTTTTTGGGACTCTCTCTGCTTCCTGGACTTGCTTGTCTATTTCCTTTACCAAATTAGGGAAGATTTTTCTCATTACTTTTTCAAATACATTTTCAATTTCTTGCTCTTTCTCTTCTTCTGGCACCCCAATGATGCAAATGTTGGACCTCTTGGAGTTGTCCCAGAGGCTGCTTATACTAACCTCATTTTTTTAAATCCTTTTTTGCTTGTTATTCTAATTGGTTGATTTTTTTCTTCCTTATGTTCCATATCATTGATTTGATTCTCAGCTTCATCCATTCTACTGTTGTTTCCCTGTAAATTGTTCTTTATTTCAATCAGTGTATCCTTCGTTTCTGACTGGATCTTGTTTATGGTGCTGGGGTCCTCACTAAGTTCCTTGAGCATCCTTGAAACCAATGATTTGAACTCTGCATCTGATAGATTGCTTATCTCCATTTCGTTTAGCTCTTTTTCTGGAGTTTTGATCTGTCCTTTCATTTGGGCCAAGTTTCTTTGTCCCCTCATCTTGGAAGACTCCCTGTGTTTGTTTCTATGTATTAGGTAGAGCTGCTTTGACTCTGTGTCTTGGTAGTGTGACCTAATGTAGTAGGTGTCCTTTAGGGTCCAGTGGCACAGCGTCCCCTATCACCCAAACTGGGTACTCAAGTTGTTGTGCTTTGTGTAAACTAAGTACACCCTCCTCTTAGAGTCAAGCTTTGGTTGCTGTTGGCAGGTGAATGGGAGGGACTTAGCCAGGCCAGTTAACTGAATGGATTGTCTGTGACCACATACCACCAACCTCTGCCCTCAGTGGAGGATCAGCTGTGCAGGGGCAAGGTGGTGGTGCTCTGATGTGGTTTGTAGCTGTCCACTGGGTGGGCTGGCCCTGAGGTTTCCTGGGTGGTACAGGCCAAGGTCGGCCCCCACCTGTGTTTTGCCCAGGGCACCCTGCCTAAAGCAATCTGAGATGACTGCTACTTGGGCTGGGCTTGGAGATTCCCAGGCAAAGCCAAACTGTGAATCTTGGCTTGCTGCTTCCAGTGCTGGGACTGGGGCTCACTGAGGCCAGCTGTTGCTTGTTTGATAGGATTGAGGAAGTTGTTAAGCTCGAGCCAAGACCAGCCATTCATACGGAAAAGCAGCTTGGGTGGGCCTGTTAGTTGGGTGGGGCAGAGTCTCTGGGGATCACCCAAGCAGGTAAAATAGTGTTAGCCAGGTTGATGGAGTTTCGGATAGGACACCAGCTTGCTAAATCTATGGGGGAAAGGATTTAGAAAAGGAACAATGGCAGCCTCTGCTTGCCTTGGTGCCAGACACTTCGGTCCCTCCCTGTTACCACTGGTGCCTTTCAAGCTGCTGCCCCTCTGCTGGAGCTCAGAGGGAGTGAGTCTGAGCAGGTGAGTCCGAGTGTGGGTTTCTAAGAGGAACTGCTTGGGGCTCCAGCAGTTTCTTCCACCACCTCAGTCCCTGCT
>PVKU01017423.1:0-11531 GCA_004027475.1 Anoura caudifer | reverse complement strand
AGAAAGCAGAGATCACCTTCGGGCAGGGGCAGTGAGTGATGGAACTGAGTCATTCAGCAAAAGACTGTCACTCTGCAGGCCTGCCAGTCAGCCCTTGGAGCTGGCAGATTGGACCACAGGGGCGAAGAGGGTATATTAGAAAAACCCAACTGAGACAGACCATCTCCCGGCAGGCCTATGATAAGTTTTCCCAGCGCTCCCTGAGGGGCCCTGCAAGCATCTTCAGGGTGCTCTGCCATCTGCACCAGTGTTCATTGGACACAATTCGCTGCTTGTCCCACATCACCTAACCTCAACGGAAGTCTAGGGAAGAGCTGCCTATGGTGCAAGGGGATCCACTTGGGACATGGGGTGAGTCTGGGGAGAATGGTGATCCATGCACTGTGTCTCCTGCCAGCCGGCTTGGAGTCCTGGCATTGAAACCCTGGGCCCTGGCATGGTGTCTCGGTTGGAACGTTTTGCGGCTCTGCCTTTCAGAAGTTGGTTGATCGCAGCAGCCTCGCTGTCGTCATTAAGAAAACAGAGTTTAATGATCCTACAGACCCTGTCTGTGTCTAACAGATGCAGTGTCCGTGGCTCACTCCAGGCTCAATGGGAACTCAAAGCGTTCCCCGGGACTTTCTCCTAGATGGGTTGGGGACAAGGTTTTCTGCACAACCAGATCTGAGGTCCTTGAAAGCTGGTGCTGTTCTCCCCATAACATCTTCCCTAAACCCTCCCTCCTACCTCTTTATTTCCTGAGAGACCCCTCCACCCCTTCATCCTTCCCTGTGGCAGGATCCTCTGTGACACCCTCAGCGGGCTGAGGATGCAGGAAATCAGCACTGGCCTTTCCAGGGCAAACTGCAAAAGCGTTGTTCGTGCCCACCTGCTGGGCCAGAAGGGTGAATGTGATTTCAATCATCTCCATGTCATGCACCTAAGCTTTGCAGGCTGGATCCCTTCTCAGGGCACATACCTATGTCGTGGGTTCCCTCCCTGGTCCTAAAGTGTGGTAGACCCATCTGGGTGACATAGGCCGAGCTCCCACTCAGAGATGCACAGGACCCACGCCCACAGATAGGTTGTCTCGTGGGTAATCAGATTTGCAATATACCTAATCTGCCTTGAGGTTTGCTCTTTGCTAAAACTCCCTCACCCTCCAAGTGCGAAACGTGGGGACCAGTGTAACCGGCTGCCTATTCATTTGCTAATATCCTTCTTCTGTGATGCGATTAGGGGCATTGGCTCCTTTGGTTGTAACCAGAGGGGTGAGGGGGAGCCATCTTGTAATGTGAGAGATAGAATAAAGGCCTGTCATGGCGGAGGCCGGGGCTTTTGCTCCTGTTGAGAGAAAAGCCATGCTGTCGTCCTATTTCCTCCACCAGACTCGGTGGTCCGTGTGTATGTTTTATTTCATCCATAATGACACGGACACTGCTGGCCAGTGTCCGCCTCAGCTGGCGCCCGGGCACAGGAACTCAAAGGCCACGAGCCATCGTCATTATGGACAACACATCAACTTGTTGGGAGTATGTGCACATCAGCCCAGGTAAGGGCCGACGACCCCGAGTGCTTTTTGGGAATGTCGTAGGGTGTGTTGGATTCAGAAGAATAGGATTTTCTTCCTAGGTCGCTCTCTGTTGCCACTGCTTTGCAACTCTAGGTTTTCTAGTAAGCAGAATGCTCCCTCTCCCAAGCTTTTGCCAGGAGGTGACCTCAACCAGGGTCTGGGCTTGGGAGAAAGAGCAAAGATTTTCCTTTTAATCAGCTTTAAATACATCAACTACTTACAGTTTACAGGCATCTCAGCAAATTCTTTCTTTTAAGGTGGGTCTTGCAGCCCATTAGAAAAAATTTCCTTGAACCTTTCTGCAGACCCCACCCCGAGGAGCAGGCTCTCTAAGAGCAAAAACAATGTTTTAAGTTCAGCAGCATCTTGGGGCTGCTGATTTTCTCCCATATGAGGGATCTTTACATTTTGGAAGTATGGAAGGGAAGGGCACGACACTCGTGTCCCTGGGCCCTGGCGCAGCGCGCGGGGTTGCTGCTGGGGCGGCGGCGCACACAGCGGCTGGACTGCAGCATTGCTCGCTCGGGGCTCCCAGCTCTGCCTCCAGGCTCCACGCCCACAGGAAGTGAGGCCCTTGGGGGTGACCCACCAGACACCGCAGCATCATGGCCGCTGTGTGGGTCTCTTTGCTGGTCTGAGCCAGCTGCGCAGACGGGAGATTGGTTTCCCTGGCCTCGTTTCCTCCCCAGCCCAGTGCACGTCTCCTTCCCCACGCCTAGGCACACTGGCGCACTTGCAACCTTCTTTTTAAAAAACGTAAATGTATTTGCCAGTAGAGAAAAAACGTTTCTGAAAGTTGTGAATGTTCATAAATTTGTCAATCTAAAAGCATGCTATAAGTGGGATGGGGGGTTCCATGTGTTAAAAAATATTAAGAATCCCCCTTGTTTTTGCCAGAGCTGTGACCTTTATTGTAAAAATGAAATATAGGTATATTGTCTTCCATGTAAAACTAGCCCTTTTCCGCGGAAAACAAAGTACCATTATTTAACTCTGTATATGTAAATACTGATCGTTTCCTTGGGGAAGAACTGGCTATTCTCCCAGAGGAAACAGTTAATCGATCGAGTCACAAAATGCCCTTGGCGTGCAAACTTTTTCTTGTCTAAAACATATTTTTTCAGAGCACCTCCGCCCCTCCCAACTTCCCCGCGTTCCTTGAAAACTGTGAACGCACTGCAGCTTGCAGAAACAGCAGGGGGCCTTTAGTCAGTCAGGACGGCCTCAGCAAATTAAAACTGATGATGGCCCTGGATACCTTGCCCATTCTACTCAGGTTTGTTTTTTTTTTTCAGCATTGGAACATCCAACTTAAAGCAGGAATATCTTACAATCCAACCGGTCAGAAAATTGTAGAATGGGCTCCTCATATTTTCAAAAATCTTCTGAAACAGAAAAAAGGGTGAGTCATGAGTCCTTCCCTCTGAAAATTTGATTATGTTAGCCATGTTTACCTATAATTTTCTAAATTGTGGTGAATCGCTTTGTACTCCAGTTGAGAAACATTTTCAGAAGAAGGAGCCAAAGTCATCTTATCCTCAGGTTTTATATACAGATTCGCTGGGAGATGGCTCTTGGCAGGGCCCTGTAGTTAACTTGGGGAAGAGGGTGCATGTGTTTCCATCCCTACAGGTCCTGTCTGGCTGCCAGCCAAAAGAGTAAAAGGCTTATGATGAGCAGGACAGATGCCAAGCTCTGCTACCTGGAGCTGAGAACCAATCGACTGACATACCAGATGGCCCAACTGACCATCACTCACAGGCCTGTGTCTGCCAATGGAGGAGGATGGAGCCCACCCCAATGACAGGGGCGGAGGCTCAGGTGCCTCCTGCAGGGAGCAACAACCCCTCAGTGCCCCATAATGTTCAACGGTTGAACCCTCAAAACTGTTTCAATGGACCGGACTTACAAGTTTGGGTCCTAGCAGCCCTTGGATTCCCCTTTGTCTTAATCCTTATTTGTGCTTTATGATGTATATGGAGGTTGTTTCCTTAAGATTGCATTTGGGAACAGCAAATAGTAGGTTCCACAGGCTTAACAGTTACTATTGCATTTACAAATGAAAAAATTGGGAGATTATATGTTGGGAACTGCCTTGTCTGGTCTCAGAGGCTGTAGCTCCCCATGGCTAAGGCTGAGTAAGAGCCCAAGGGAGCCACTTTATCTGGGTCTGTTCTGTCAAGAGGACTTGAGCCAGTAAGGAGAGAAAGCTTATCTCCCTGGCAAGAGCATTGCTTCTGCTTCATCCATATCTGGACTCCAATGCTTGGTCAGTTAGCCAATGACAGATAAGATTCCCTCAAGGGAGGGTCACCTAAGACAGGCATGACCACTTGGAAGGCCCTCATGGAAGGACTTGGGGGGCTGCAGCAAAAAGAGGGTGATGGACCCTCGCCCCCCAGCTATTCTGACATGGCCCGAGTACCCATTTCGGTCTGCAATATGTCTCCCTTATCCCTTGCTTCCTGGCTCTAATCTGCTTAAGTCTGCAACCCTGAGGGAGGTGAGTACCGCCCTGTTCCTGTGCGGGGAAGGGCAGGTTCCCCGGGGCAATCAGGCCGCCTAAGAAAGAAAGCCTAAAGTCCTGTGAAATCTACTTTGCTAGTACCCTCAATTTAAATGATAAGGGTCCTAGCCTGAAATAAGCGTGTTTTCCCCAGAATTTTATGGCCCTTCAGCTCTCTGACCCTGACTCAAAATAGGCCCCCAGAGTTCTTTGAATGTTATCTATTTGACCATTACTGCCTGACAATGATTGATTGGGCTTAATCTGAGAATGTGGGTCTTTGGAACCACTGGTTGTTTACTGATTATACTAATGTTCTATGTATTTTGACATATTTGCAAATTATTTTCCCAGGGTTGTGTGAGAGACCAGCAAACAGCAAGCTTTATGGGATCATAGCAGTTCTATTAAAACGAAAGGGGGGAGATGTGGCAGACCCTTCTTCCAGGTGTGGGCCCAGCTCTCACTGGGAGATGCACAGGACCCACGCCCACAGATAGGTTCTGCCATGGGTAATCAGATTTGCAATATACCTAATCTGCTTTGGGATTTGCTTTTGGCTAAAACTCTCTCACCCTGCAAGTGCTAAACCTGGGGACCAGTGTAACCGGCTGCCTATTCATTTGCTAATATCCTTCTTCTGTGATGCGATTAGGGGCATTGGCTCCTTTGGTTGTAACCAGAGGGGTGAGGGGGAGCCATCTTGTAATGTGAGAGATGGAATAAAGGCCTGTCATGGCGGAGGCCGCGGCTTTTGCTCCTCTTGAGAGAAAAGTCACGCTGTCATCCCATTTCCTCCGCTGGACTCGGTCGCCCGTGTGTATGTTTTAATTCATCCATGATGACGCGGACACTGCTGACTGGTGTCTGCCTCACTACAGCACACAGGAGGCAACTGGTCCGTGCTTCTCTGTCACATCAGTGATTCTCTCTCTCCCCCCTCAGACTGTCCCTGACTTTCTCGCCCAGGAAAGCCTGTCTCTGCCCACACATGTTCCTGTTCCCTCTTCTAACAAACCTACATTCTTCCTGCTACCCCTTCCCCTACCAATAGAGCAACATCTCTGCTGCTACAGCCAAATACAGAGACGGAGAAAGACTATGTCACTCCAAAATCCATCTACACTGATTTCACCTGAATTTTAGTGGTCAGTTGCATAATCTATAAAATTTTCTCGCTGTCTCCCCTTCCTGAAACCTTCCCATTTCTAGTCTGAGAACATCTTCCCCTGAAGATTCTGTCTGGGCTCATGCCCAGCATCGAAGGGTGAGCTTGCCCCACGCTGGCATTTGAGGTCAGTGGAATGTCCCTCTTCCTGATGCTCTGAAAAGTCATTTGTCAGTGACACCTTAAACTACAGATGCGACATTGTAATGGGCATACCCTTTGCTTCAGAAAACACAAGGGAAAACTACAGGAGGTGTGGAACGCTTACAGGTTAAACGAGGTTTGAGATTGTCCAGCCCCAGTGGGTAGAACTTGTCTGAAGCCAGGTGATCCCCATTGGGTGGGTGACAGGTACCCACCATCTGCGGTCTGAGTACGCTGATGGTTCTCACTGCAGGGCCTTCTCTCCAGGTGCATCTACCGCAGCAGCCAGCTGGTCCTATCTTCCCCGGTGGCAATGACTGTCCCTGGGGTTCAAATGTTCCCTGGGAAGCTCCCACACGCCAATGCTGAGACCCCAAAGGGAGCACAGTTGTTGAACCCGGGTCAGGCCCACACTCAGACCTGGCCCAGCAGAGCCTTTTGGCTTGAACACCCTCATCCCAGGCCTCGAGTTGGCAGGGAAAGGTTGCGTGTTGCTGCAGTGAGACCCTTGGACTCACCGCCGTGCGCTTCCTTGATCAGAGCTTCTAACCCTCTGCCTCTTATGTCGTCCAATACTTTCATCCTCTCTTGTTAGTATTATTATTTTAGGTTTTGTTTTGATATTGCTCCCTCTTTTTTCTGTTTTCTATTTCTCGTCTTTACCCCTGCCATTATCTTGTCCCCTAAACTCACACGAAAGGACGGGCTTGGATGCCAGATGTCACAAACATTGAACGTGTTCTTTCCGGATATTGGATCCACCATCAGGGAACAAGCCCTGGCGGTGTCCTCATGCTGAGTTCGCTGTCCCCTGAAAGCGTGAGCTCTGCCAGAGCAGGCGCCAGTACTGCTCTGCATGGGGAATGCCCATCACACACCTGATCACGGCAGGTGATGGAAACATGCCAGCTGCCCTGGCCTGTGCGGCTCAGGTGGTTGGACTTTGTCCCGCAGGGTGGAAGGTCGCTGGTTCGGTTCCAGTCAGGGCACACGTCTAGGCTGCAGTTCCACGGAGCACAGGAGAGGCGGTGCCTCTGTGTTTGTCTCTCATGTCCGTGTTCCTCTCCTTCTCCCTCTCTTCCCTCCCCCTCACACACACATACACACACACACACACACACACACACACACACACAACAGAAAGAAAAGAAACATGCTTGCAAACTCTTGGAATTACCAGACTTTGTGACACTGAAGATCGCTGTTTGGTCATTGAAACCCAGGTCGGCAGGCCCTGGCACACATGCCCACAGACTGTCTGGATGTGTGAAGACGCGTGTGAGAAAGCACACTGTCACTGTGGATGTGACACAGGAAAGGAATCAATCCATGGAAAGGAAACACGCACAAAAGAAAATCCTATCTTTGTTACTCATTGATGTTACCTTTACATCCACGATTATATCACCACCATTGAAGTGAAGATAATAATAATTGTAATCACGTTTATAATTACAACTTATATTCTGTGAGGAAATACCTAAGTGCTTAGCCTTTGTTATCCAATGTAATCATAAAAGCTACCTTATCAAATGTCACGTTTCAGCTCCTACCCTCAGGTAAAACTAGGAGGACAGCGGAGGTTAGGTTCCTAGCTGAGGGTCACCTGTGTGGAAATGGTGGCCCGAACTTGTGCCCAAACAGTTTGCATCTAAATCTCTACACCTGGAATCCCTCCCCAGCTCATGTGCTGATTGAAATTCCAAAGACACTTGAACTTAGAAACCCATCGGCAGAAAACTAGGGTGTGACCCTGCCTTCTGTCACTGACTAGCAGGGCGGCTTTTTGCAAAGGTCTCCTCTCCTCCCTCTGGCCCTCGGGCTAAAATCCGATGGTCTGTTCCAAGCAGAGGGGCTGTGAGAGTCCATGACCATAAAGTTACCTGAAAGTGTCAGGCTCTTTTTAACAGAAGATAACGTTCCCCACAGCAGTTCCAGACCAGTCCCCTCCAACGGTGGTTTCTTTCAAAACGTAGAAACAAACTTTCCTCCTAGCAACCAACAAAATCAACTCCACTTGAGATAACGCCACCCAACACGATTGGATTTCCCTTAATCTCCTTGGGTCCCGCCTTCTGAAGCAATTTGGACTCGCAGAAGCGGTCCCGGCCCAGCCTTAATACACACTGGCTGGGAGCTAAGAACCCAGAATCTCAGTGCGCAGGGAAGAGGCGGCGGCAAACCTCCCTCCCGTCCGCGGCCCGGGCCATGGAGCAGAACCTTCCCCTCTGTGTGCACAGGGCCTGGCGTTCCGTAGACGAGTCGCTGGCTCCACTCATGCTTCTGCCCTTGTGCCTGGAGGAGGAAGGCAGGCCCTGGTCGCTCCCTCTCTACCCTAAGCTGGGCCACCTCACTTGGGACGACCAGGAAGTCGACCAGCAATTGCATTCGAGTCCCTGCGGGCTCCTGCAGCGGGACTGCCCGCGACACGGGCCCAGGGCACAGAGCACCTCCAGGAGGGACGCCCATCTGCCGGATCCGGACCCGACACCCGAGAAGGAGGAGTCAGAGATGCCCCCAGCAGCGGAGGCTGCGACCTACACCCTGCGCAAGGAGGCAGATTCGCCCCCAGGAGTGGAGGCTGACGCCCAGACCCCAGAGGATGACTGCCCTGAAGACTGTCTTCGCCTGTCGCCTGGCAGCTGGGACAGACAACTGGAACCTGAGACTTCTGAGGTACCAGCCCTTCCACCGACATCCTGGAGCTGCTGGCTGCGGATCTGCCAGAAAGTGGCCGCCAAGGCCAGGGGCTGCCTCCGCTGCCTTTGTGCCCACGGTTCCTCGGACTTCCTCTGAGACCTCCCTCGAATGATCTCTGCCTGAGACCCATGTTCTTCTAATAACACTTCTCAGTTTACCAGTCTTGTAAGAAATTGACCTTCATAGACATTGGTGAGATTTTCTTTGGCATACCTAATAAATTCCACCAAAATTCCAACATCTCTCTCCTGTGTGTTCCTGCTTTAGTGGTTAGGGGTGTTCTAGGCGTGGGTTCTCCTACCTGGCCTGACTTTGGCGGCTAGGACGTCCTGGAGTCTCCTGCACACCCCAGGTGCAGGGTCGGAGGCTCATGGCTCTTCAAACTGGGACTGGCTCTCTGGGCCTCCAAGCGTTCAGCAGAGAGGCAGCCTGTGGCCCTGAGAACCCCATGTAGCCCGCAAATGCTTCTGCTGCCTGACCCTGGCCCTTTCCCTGTCCAGTCCATCTCGGTGGCGTTCCGGTGGCCTTCCTATCACCCTGTTGCAGCCCCTCCAAGCGCACCTACAAGCACTGGCCTCCCATGGCCCAGAGCTTCTCTCTCCAGAAGGTGCTTTCCTGAACACATCTCTCATTCCTGTAGCTCTCCACCCATCTGATTTCCAGCTCACACAACCAGGTGACCTGGTGCAACCCAGCTGGGGTGCAGTGGGAAGGCCTTGGGGCCAAGGACTCTGGAACATCAGCCACTAGTCCTCTGCAGTGCGGGCTCTCTGGGTCCACACTCTGCAGCGGGCATGTTACTCCCCCATCCCAACTCCAAACTGGTGACTTCTGCTGACAAAGAACAAAAATTCAACCAGTGAATTTACAGATTTCGTTGGCTCTGTTAAAAGATTCATGAATCAGGCAGCATCCCATCTAGCAACGAGAAAGGCACTCCCAGGGTTTATCCAAAAGGAAAGGTTTTCCTAGGAAGAGGGTGTGACAGAGGAGTTATTAGCCTAAGGAAAGAAAGGATCAGTTTTAGACCAGGATGTCTTCTTTAGAGGGGAAGAAGGAAAACGGAAATGTTTTTTCTACGCAGATCCATTTTCCTTGGGGGGAGGGGGCAGAGATGAAGAGGTTCCACGGGACAGGTCATCTACCTGGTGCTTGCCGGGAAATCCAAACTGGTGATTGAGACTCCACTTCTTGGAAAGGTTGAAATTGTGGTTAAATCAGGCATCAAGGATAGGCTCAGTATCATGGGCTTTTATCATCAGTGAGAGCATTTGGGCCTGTGGTGTCCCTGTAACATTTTCAAATACAGCTGAACTGGAGTAGCCCACATATCCAGGTTAGAAACTGGGCCCTGACTTCAACAGTGTCCAGCAAAGTGCCAATGCTCAACAATTGTCCACTACGATTATTCTTGTAATCAACCAAGTGCTGTGACTCTTCTGGGTCCAAGCACTTCACTGAGACTGAACTCCAGGTGTCTCAGAGTTTAGCCCTTCTCCTTCAGACCTCCTCCTAGAATCCCATCATTGAGCTTCTGGCATCCCACCCAGCCCCCCCTCTCCCTGCTTCCTCTCATGATTCCATGGGACACCTCTCTGTAGACCTAAATGCTGAGGCTCAACCACTGTAAACAGTCTGTCCTGTCAGGGAATTGCAAAGTTCTCCTGAATGCGGACATCATCTCCTTGACTGCAGTGTCATTTGCACCAAAAGGGGCACTTGTGGTTGGCAACACCATTTCCTGCCACCACTTGGAGAATGCATGTGCCTCTCACTCCTTCGCACCAAGAGGAAATATTGCTGGTGTCCACATGGCCACTTGCTCCTGAGCACATTTTCCTGGTGGCATTACCACTGCTCTCCTGGAGTTCCTCATTGCTGGGTAGCAGCTCGCCTAATTGCACCTGTGGGCCAGTTTCTAAGTTGCAGGTTCCCCAGTTGGGGAACTTCAATGTGATGGTCTCAGCCACAGCAGGTTGTGTACGTACCAAGTGCGGGTGTAGGCCCCACTGTGATTTCTTAGTCATACAAGTCAGGGTTTAGCCCTAGCATCAGCGTTTAGTGGTGCCTTTGAGATTTCTGAGTCTGAGTGAATCCGGCTGAGCCATTTCTGAACCGGTTGTGCAGTAGCAAATCTCGTGGCTTCAGGAAGCACCCTCTTCCTAGCATCCTGCCCACCCCGCCCCGCCCCACCCCACCCTGTGAGGTCCTCTGTGGCATCTGTCTGGTCCTGGCTCAGCCCTTGTGGGACCTTCAGTGGCAGCGATAGGCTACTTGTACCTACTTGCAATTTCCTTGGTGGAGCTATCAGTCCAGGTTTAATAACTAGATTAAACGCACCAGGTTTAATGTCCTGGATTTCATTACAAATAGCAAAATGGAATAAAATTAAAACAATACATAAAAATTGTAATAATAAGATTATTGAAAATAAAAGTAAATATGTTTTATAAATATATTTTTAAATTAAAATTTATGGAAATGTGATAAAATTATTTCAAAGACTTTCTTCTGTATATTTAAAATGAAAGTTAAATGAATATACAGATTAAATGTTAAGTCAAAATAAAATTTTAAAGTAGAAAGTGATGGAAATAAAATATTCAAAATCTAATGTTTAAAACTAATATAAAAACCATAAAATTTAAAGATAATCGATATTATAATTAGAAATTTTGTAAATACAAACATCTCAAATAGAAAATTGATCAGTAATATTTGATACGTAAAACTACATATCATTATAATCCTTTAAAATATTGTATAAATTATTAAACTTACCACATAATTATGTGTTTATAAAGGTATAAATTATACTATGATTTACAGGGTAAAGATACTAAAGATAAAAAGGTTTGATTGATAAGAAAATAAATATCTGCACCTAACAAAACAAATAGCAAATAAAATTAGTATTTAAAGATTTTAAGGTGAAAATATTTTAACTTTCTCATTGATATTATTCATAAATCAATTGAAAAATCACGAGTAAAAATGAATATAATAATATAAAATTTTAAAGCATCATAAAAATATAAAGGTTGAACAAATACAATAAAACACATAAATATTGTTATCTTTCTTTAATGAGAATAAAAATACATTAAACTATGCAAGTTAAAATTTTATATTAAATAATTCTATATTATAAAAAATGTAGAAGTAAAGGAGATTTTTATGATTCTAAAAAATATAAAGTAAGTACACTGCAATATAATCAAACAATATGTTAACCTAAGAATGCATTAAACAAAAGTAAGTCTTCCAAAGTTAGATATTTAGCCCTGGCTTGTGTAGTTCAGTGGATTGAGCATGGGCTGTGAACCAAAGGGTTGCCAGTTGGATTCCCAATCAGGACACATGCCTGGGTTGGGGGCCCAGTCCCCACAGGGGGCACATGAGAGGCAACCACACGTTGATGTTTCTCTCCCTCTCTTTCACCTTCCCTTCCCCTCTCTCAA
>PVKU01017422.1:0-11530 GCA_004027475.1 Anoura caudifer | reverse complement strand
AGGAGAGGGGGGAAAAGGTACAGAGAATAAGTAGCATAGATGGTGGGTAGAAAATAGACTGGGGGAGGGCAAGAATAGTGTGGGAAATGTAGAAGCTAAGGAACTTATGACACATGGACATGAACTAAAGGGGGGAATGTAGGTGGGAGGGGGTGTGAAGGGTGGAGGGGAATGAAGGGGGGAAAATGGGACAACTGTAATAGCATAATCAATAAAATCTTAAAAAAGATCACAATAAGTCTAGTGACTATCCATCACTGCATATAGTTATAAAATCTAAGATTGCTTTGTCTTTGGGATTTTTTTGTCGTTCTATACAAATTTTAGGATTGTTAGTTCTATTTCTGTGAAAAAGGCCATTGAAATTTTGATAGGGATTACATTGAATCTTTAGATTGCTTTGGGTATTATGTACATTTTCACTACTTTTTTCAGTCCATTAGCATGGAACATCTTTCTATTTGTTTAATTTTTCTTTTGTTAATGCACAGCTTTTATTGAACAGATCTCCTGCCTCTTTGGTTAAATTCATTCCTAGATATTTTTTGATACCATTGTAAATGGAATTGTTTTCTTAATTTCTCTTTCTGATAGTTTTTTATTAGTATATAAAAATTTAACACATTCTTATATATTAATTTTGTATCCTGCAACTTTACTGAATTCATTTGTGAATTCTAATGACAGTTTTGGGGTGGAGAAAATATTTTGGATTTTCCCTAAATATTTTCTTCTTACTGGAGTGAATTCTATCATGAACACATTTAACTGAGGGTGTCTGAGACATTATTGGTAGGAGTGTCCAATGGGCTGTTGGACTGCAGGAGAACGATCTGAGCTAAGCTTGGGAGAAGTCAGCACGTAGGTGGGATGAAGGTGTCTATGGAGAGCAAGCAGAGTAAAAAAGATGACAATGGATAGAAATCTAGGAATCACTAACATTCACTGGACAGGCATAAGGAGAGAACTCGTTGCTTACAGTGGAGGCTGAGAACAGTGATAGTGTATAGAGGTAAGGGAGGAATGTGGTTTCACTAAGCCTAGATCATTTCAAGGAAAAATCAGAGAAGCATGTCATATTGTTGTGGAGAGGGCAAAATGAAATATAGTCTGAGAAAGGTCATTTAATTTGCCAATTACAAGCTAATTGGTGATGTTACTGGGAACAGTTTTAGCAGCTTGGGTGTGTGTATGTGGAAGCGGGGTAGAAACCATGTGGAAAGAGGATTAGGGAATTACTGGAATATTCTGTTTTATTTGCCACTGTGACTGACCCTGGGGACTTGGCACTTTGATACTTAGTAAATATTTGAATGAATGAAGAACCAGAGACAGTACTTTCAAAAGCTAAGCCTTTGGGGAAGGTAAGAAGAGAAGTTAGAGGATACAGGTTATCTTGAAGAGAGCAATTCTCCTTAATTTGTGAGAAACTTGCATACTTTTGTATGAAAAGGAAAAGAGATGGTAGAGAAGGAGAAGCTGAAGATGAGTGAGGGTGGCTAATTGATTAAGCTGTGGTTTGGAACAGACCAGAGGGACTGGAATTTAGAGCATATTATTTTGAAACAGGAAAAGAGTCCTGACAGGTGCTCATAACTGTTGGAATTGTGATGATTTAAGATACTTATTAAAAATATAGAGCACATTCCAAACCACTGGTTAGTGTTGCTAAATTTGAAGGAATCTTCAGACTAAAGCTACATTGAAAATGAAATGGGGGAATTTAAAGATACCTACGTGTTTTGAAATGAACTGTATCCTTAATCTTTATTAGTTTCGGATAGCAAGGCTTCTTCTCTCTTTTGGTATGTTACTGATGCATCTTTGTGCCTAGATGACAGATTCAGATGGGTTTAGTCTATTTTTATTCTTCCCCCTGCTTTTGAGCAGCATTTGGTATGGCCCCAGATCTGTGCATACATCCTTGCACACCAGAGCCTTCAGTGCTTGCATTTGGCTTTTATAGAGGCAGTAGATTCTGATATTTGTCTGTTCAAGCCATCGGCAGAAAACTAACAGGCTTAATACAATTTATCTGGAAAAACCTGCTTCTGGTCTCAGCCTCACTTCCTTTGTTCTACATCCCAGAAGAAGCACATCAGGGGAGCTGCCTAATTACTGGAGGTTCCACTTGACCAGCACTGAGCTTCTGTTTACTTGTTCAGTTCTCATATCCATGTCATCTCCAGGACTCAGCGAAAATAGTCAGAAGAATGCCTGTAGGTGGAACTTTATGTTTTTTTCTTCTCTGCATTTCTTTAAAATTTTTATATCCATGCTTGGGTACATTGCAGTATTTGCATTGTTTGCAGATGATACATTATTAAAAAGCAGAAATTAAATTTTAACTTGATTTGAACCTACACACAATACATTTTAATGACAACATTATTAGTTTTGTTTATTACCAAGAAGTAATAATTACTAAATTAATACCCAAAACAGTAAGTAAAAAATGTTGCATGGAAATCTAAGACTTTTGCTTCTACAATAATATGTCTTATCACATTTTGGGTAAAATTCACCAGACATTCATTTTATGAGGCAGCATTTGTATTAAAAGATAAATATGAAATACCAGGAAAGTAATGCCTGCTATTAGAATAATAAGTGCGGTTCTTATGCTCCATAAAATTAATTCAGCATTCCTTTCTGCTAGTATGTTTATTTTCTGAGAAGCAGTTAATGTATTTAAATATGTGAGCCATACTCAATAACAGTGTAACGTTAAAATTTATTCAGTGCTACCATATGGGTTTATCTAAAATGGCTGATTTTCCAAGTTGATTTTGAAAGTGTCATAATGCTTCATAGAGATTAAAAAATATATACTCTTCCTAATTATACAGAACTTCAGTGCACCCTATCACCTGTTGGCTAGAGGCTATAGTTGTAGTGATGGCTATATGTGGCATTTTTATATACAAGGATATTGAACTTGTGAAACTTACTGCAGAAAATTATTCTTTAAAAGTTAATTGGTGGCTTATTGTTGTTGAGTAATTTATTATTCTATCTATAGGGATAACTAAGGAATAATTTTTAATAATTAATGCATTTTTTAAAACTCTAGGTTATATCTCTAAGGTGGAACATATTATGACATAGTGTATATCATGCTCTGTCAGTACAGAAACCCATTTGTGTTCCAAAAAAAAAAAAGAGAAGAAATACCTGTTGTCCCTAATCTCTTACTCTATCATGATATTTTATTTTTGAGATTACAAATTAGAATAAGGTACATCAAACTTAATTAAAGAGAAAGTTTCTTTTTTCTCTCCCTCTCATATTCTCATCTTGTATACAGTAGAGCAAAACCCTTCAAGTTCTTTAAGCTCAGGTAGACATATTAACTGAAGCAAAAGATAACTCAGGAATTCATTGTAATATTGTAGCATTAATGGAAAGAAATTCTAATGAGATATTATCACATTCTTGTTCATTATTTTTTGTGTTCATGAGTGAACTAATAATGGAGGAAGTAAGATCTTTAGTATTTATTTTTAAAATATTTATAAAGAATATATAATAACACTTTTCTTTCTATCATTCTATCTTAATATAGTGGTTCTAATAGTAAAAATTTCAATATAGCTATAAACTGGTATTAAATTTTAAAATTTTAAACTATTCATTTAAGAAATTACTCCCTGAAAATCTTGATTTGTTCGTGAGTACTGGCAAGGTTTTTTAACTATTTACTCTTCTTTTTTCCCCACATCGCTATGCATATGTGTATATTCCTTTTTAAAAAACTGGTTGACCAAATACATGGTGACAGAAGATGATTTGACTGGGTTATGGGCACACAATGCAGTATACAGATAGTGTATCAAAGAATTGTACACCTGAAACCTGTATGATCTTATTAACCAATGTCATCCCAATAAGTTTAATTTAAAAAAAATTAAAAGCTGGTTTATATTATATAACTCAGTATTTAAGTGAAGTCAGTATCTATGTCCTGTAGTAGAAAAATATTTTTATCATGTCTGTTAATTTTTGCCCTCAGTTTATTTTGAAGAGCCAGTTGATTCTTCACTCTAATACACTGTCATCAGATGTCATACTGTGGCGTGACCTAGAATTCTCTGAGGTTATGTTTTATACTGAAGGGGAATTGGAATTGTTAAAGCTTGTTGAACTATTAAACTACACCAAAGGAGAGCCTTGAGATTGAGGTCATGATGCCTAAATGCTACTTTTCTGTGATTTCTTTATAATACACTATTATATAATCAAGAACTGTGGCAGTAGAGTATTTTAGAAATGTATCAGGGCAACTCTCTGTTGTGTATCATGTATGTTTGCTATCATGAATAAATACAGCTGTTCTGTTTCATTACCTCTTTGCTTGACAGCAAAAAGTACACCTTTCAGAAAACTAAATTCTTGTACCATGAAAAGGAGAGTTTTATGAAAAGTTTACCTGTCAGGGTCAAAAAAAGATGTTATCTATTGAGTTCATTTGGAGCTTTATGATTTTTGTCTCAGTTTTTTGGAGGTTTGTTCTGGAAAATAACCAATGAGATGTTGTAGCTCAGCTGATTCTCTGAAGACTGGTAGTTAGTTGCCTAATGAATTTTACAGACTTTTAGGGCAAGGGATCAGAGAAGTAGCCAGCTGTGCCCTAAACTGTCTCTTCTACTTAAACATGCATCTGGCTTTCCTTGTAGAGGTATGCCCATACCACAAATAAAAGTATAGATGAGAAATTTGATTAATCTGTCTATAGTCAAGGAATAAAACATTATGTACCCTACAATAAGGGAAATAACTAAGGAAAGATTGGAACAATACTGAAGTGTTTAATTCACTTTTTGGGGTTTTTTTCTGAAGGACTGTTTAAAGTATTTGTATAAGGCAACAAAGATTAGTGTAGGATACGAATATGCTGCTCACTTTCAAGTCTCTAATTACAGTTTTGAAAACTTACGAAAGAAGTATGGTAGGTGTAAATAAGATGGAATTGTATAGTCAGAAACATGAGAATAACTCATCTGTTCTAGTTATGTTTATTTTTAATTGAAAGTAAAAATATTTGTAACAAGATTTGTCACAGTAATTTCAATGATGCAATCAAAAAATAAATAGTATTTGAATACATTAATTTGCCATCAGGGCTATTTTTTCCACTGAGTAAAATTAGCGTGGTATAGGATATCAGTTGTTCCACTGCAGGAATATGAATATAATCCTGCTATTGCTATTAAAATTATAATAAATTAGAGAAGAGGAAACTACCACTTATTAAACATCTACAATATGCCAGCTGTGTTCTTTGCATATTATAGTTAGCACCCACAGTGTTTCAATTAGTATGCAACAACCTTGTGAGGTGAAAAAAATGGAGACCCAGAGAGAGAAACAATTCACCCAGCCAAGGAGCGTTTGAGCAGGTATTCAAACCCAGAAATGTCTGCCCTCGAAACCTGTGTTTCTCATTTCACCACAGTGATTCCTGGGAAGGGCTGAAAAGTAAACAAATGAAATTTAGACTGTTTCTGTTTCTGTAGTTTGTTTTCTTTGTGTATTACATTCTCCCATTCTCTTTACTAGCTGAGTAGCTCATTGAGCTATCATCTTTACCACCATTTAAACTGCTCACTGGCCTTGGTCTGTAGCTTTCTCTCACTTATACCTCACTATTTTAAAGACAAATACAAACCAAGCACCAGTGTAAAAAAGTGCAAGTTGATTGATGTTAGAGAACCCAGGAAAGATTCCTCTGAATTTGGGATGTGAGTTGAGGCTCAAAACAGGACTGAAAGAGACTCTTACGGCCTCTAGATGCCTTCTCCATACTGTGCCTGCATCTGACATGAAATATTCTTAAAAGGCAGTCTTTTCTATTTCAGATACTGATTTCTGCAAAGCAGTTTTAAAAGGATTTTAGACGACATCCCCTTTTTTCACTTCTAGAATCATGTCTTAGAAAAACCTTTCAATCATATAATGCAGCATCCTAGCCTATGGAGAATCCTTTTATGGACAGTTCTGAAGGGTATTTTATCCAGAGTTCATTGAACAATCCTTACTCTTTGTTCATCTTCCTAAATTTCAGAGTCTTAGTTCCCTCAGCCTCGTTTCTCATAACACCTGCTTGGAGGTGCTTTATTCTCCTGGTCACACCCTTGTCTGGACACATTCTGGTTTTCCAATACCCCATGTAAAAATGGTGTTTGGAATTGCTCTCCTCCAGAAATGGCGACCAGTACCACAGCTTTTCAGCCAGCTTTTCCCCTGGTTAGCTCGTGTTTAACCACCATGCTGAGGTCTTTTTAACACAGAAGTGCCCCTAATCTTAATCTTTAAAATGACTATACGAGCAGTCTGTCCCCATTGTAGGCAATTAGGAAGATACAAAAACTACCAAGAAAAAAAATGGAATCACAAGTCAGAAATAATCTAATAAAATCTTGGTGTATATACACACACATTTATAAAGACACATCATCCAAAGTTGGAAGAGCATATAAATAATTTTGTTCCCTGTTTTTTTTCACATTATGAGTATTGCCTCATGCCATCAATGAATTTTTGGAAAAATACTGTTTTCCTATTGTTGGAAATTTAGATAGTTGTCAGTTTTATGCTAATCTTAAATTATACTGTACTACCCTGGCTGGTGCGGCTCAAAGGATTGAGTTCTCGGCTACCAACCGAAGTGTCACCTGTTCAATTCCCAGTCAGGGCACATGCCTGGGTCGAGGGCCAGGTCCCCAGTGGGGGACACATGAGAGGCAACCACACATTGGTGTTTCTCTCTTTCTCTGTCTCCCTCCCTTTCCCTCACTAAAAATGAATAAATAAAATCTTTAGAAAAATTATGCTGTAATAAGCATCTCTATGCATACATATTTTAGTGTTACTTTTTTAGGGTCTAAGGTTATTATATTTTTTCTTTATTTTTATTTTTGGCACTATTACAGATGTCCCCATTTCACCCCCCACCTTTGCCCATCTCCACCCAGCCCCCACCCCCCCTTGCCTCTAGCCATCAGCACACTGTTGTCTGTGTCCATGGGTTATGCATGTATGGTTCTTAGTGTGTACTGACCATTAGCTCTCTAGAAAGGTTATTCCAGTTTATACTTTCACCAGCAGTGTATGTGACTATATCTATTTCACATACCTTCACTTGAGAATTTTTTGTCTTTGCTAATATTATAAAAATATTTTATTATTGTTTGAGGTGTAGTCATGAGATGAAATTTGATTTATTAGCTTTTTGTCGTGAACTGTTTTGTTCTTCTGGCCACTTTTAGGTGGAGTTTTTAGTATACTTACTGATTAAATGAGGTGGTTACATATTAAGGGTATCAAAACATTGTCATATTTACTGCAGCTATTTTTCTCAACTGGTTACTTACCTTTTAATTTTGTTTGCTTTTTTAATTACACAGAGTTTAACATTTTTATGCATTCAAGTGAATAATCAAATGAGTATTTTTAATGATACTTTCTATCACTTTTATGTCTAAAAAGTTCTTTCCCAATCCTAGGAAATGCTAATTTGTAATTTCTTCCAGTTTTTATTCTTGCTTAATTTTAATTCACTGATTTTACTATAATTCAGCTGAAACTTTGAAGTGAGTACTCAATTTTTTGCTATGTAGGTAATTAATTTTTCTAATATGTACCCTGCCTTTTCAGTTCTCTACCTCTGTTGTTGGCAAAATTTAATGGGTTCAATTAAATTCTCTGCCTGCATGGTACCTGAACCTGAGCAGCTGAAAAAAACCATACAGCCTTTTTCTGCACACTCACCTTAAACTTTGCCTTCTAGAGAACCTTAGCACAGACTGGTAATCCTATTGCATTTCAGTTCTCAAACTCCCAGCATCCCATCCTTATTTCTCATCCTTAATTGATTTCTCCTGATTTCACTGAGGATGTAGAAGCAATCAGAAGAGAACTTGAATGTGTTCCTTCCACTAAGTCTCCCTGCTGCCTGTGTCTGCTTACTTACTGTCTGGCTTCCTCCCTGATACTGTGGAACGGTCCCTGTTCTTGGGCTCCCCTCTCTTTAGTGCATTGCATCCCATCTGTTCTCTCCTGCTTCAGAACTTCGCTCTACCCATTTTGTCCTCTCTCTTCCTATATCATCGGTTATTACCTCTCTGCTGAATTGTTCCCAACAGTTATTTTGATTTTTCCCATAGTTCTCATTTCTTATTCTCAGTCTTCTTTGCCTCATCATCCTTTCTACTCCCTACCCTTCCTCCAAGGTGGTAAAATACCTCAGTGCTCCTTCCTTGGACCTTTCCTCTCACCTCTAACATCCCATCTGTTTTCAAGGCTTTAAATACCTTCTGATGGCAAGGACTCCCAGATTAAACAGCTCCTATCCTGACCTCTTTTCTGAACTAGACTGATATATCCAGCTCCCAACTCAAGATCTCTGCAGCTGTGCTTACAGGTGCTTTAAATGGAACATGTCAAATGCTAAAGTCTTTGGTTCCCATCCTACCACCTTCCTGGCCTCTCAGTCTCTCCATTTAATGAAATTACACTACCATTCATCCCACAGCTTAGACCAAAACAAACAACAACAAAAAAAATGAAATTCCTCTTTTGCTGCCACACCTCACATCCAATGGATCAGTAAATCCATTTCCCAAATCTCACCGTTTCTTACTGTCTCTTCCTCTACCCTCTAGACTGGGCAGCCATAAGTTCTCATTTTGACAGCTGCAGTGGCCTCCTCATTGAGTTCTACTCTCAACCTCCATACTTGCACAACACTCTTGTGGATTCCCATTATGCTTAGAATACCATCTGAGTCCTCCTCATGACTTGCAAGGTCCTTTATAACCCAGCCCCATGCTTCCTCTCTGACCTCATCTCCCATTCTCTTCTTGGCTCCTCATTCCTCCCTCCAGCAGGCTCAGAATGCTCTTCTGTGGGAGTCTCTTTCCTCTGCCTGCATTTTCCACCAGATAGTGGCCTGGCTTATTCCTTCTTGCTGCCTTCCCAAAGTTATCCACATTTTAAATTGTACACCATTTTCTCTCTCTTCCTTTACCTGGCTTTACTGTATTTATGACATACATTTGTTTTGCTCTAACGTGCAACTCTGACGTAACAGTTCTCTGCCTTATCTCTGATGTATCCAGGGCATCCAGAGCAGTGATTGGCACAGTACTCAACAAATGCTCATTGGGTTGGTGGAGTACTGTGACAGTATCTTACCTCCTTGCTTTCTGGGTTGGTCTTTCTTCTGTCTTCCAGACGTTGTCAGAGCCATCTACCTAAAAATTTAGATCTGACGTGTCACCGAACCTTGAAGTTGGCTCCCTAGCTCTTACAGCAGTGTTTCCTATACATCAGTCATTTGAGCTTCACTTTCATAATTTTTGTCATATTCATTTACAATCTATACTGTTTTTAACTGATTTTCCTTAAATCAACTTCTTTTAAAAGTGTACTCTAAAATACACTTCTTATAAATGGAAAACTGGTGTTACTTGACACGAATAGAAACTAATTACAATACCAAATGCATGCTTATTAAAAGTGTCTGACTCCTGGCCGGTGAGGCTTAGTTAGTTGGAGCATCATTGCTGGAGCATCATTGCTCAGTTAGTTGGAATGATGCATTCAGTTTGGTGCATCATTCCAATGCACCAAAAGGTTGAGGGTTTGATTCCTGGTCAGGGCATATACCTAGGTTGCAGATTGTAGTCTCACAGTTGGGGTATGTATGGGAGGCAACTGATTGATGTTTCTCTTTCACACTTATTTTTCTAAAAAAATTTTTAAATTGTACCACCCCAAATTATCTTGCCTACTCTACTTCAGAAAAGTGAGCTTCAGGATTAAATCCAAGCCTTTTAACATAATAGATAAAAATCTTCTTGAAAGCCCATGCTTGCCTTTCTAGCTTTATTGTTTGCTCTGTGTCTTGTACTTCATGATTCACAAACACTTGCCCACCTTCTTGCTTCAGCTATCGTTCATGCCAGCTCTTCTCCTTGGGCTCCATCTCTTCACCCTCATGCCCCCATTTGGCGATTACCTGCTTATCTCTGAGGACTGGTCCATTGCCACCTCCTCTACAAAGCCCTGCTTGACTCTCAAAAGCAAGTTATGTGCCCTTCTTTTCTGCTTCCACAGCACCCTTAGGTGCCTCTCATATAATTCATCATATTAAATACAGTTATCTACGTGGTGTTTTTTCCTCCTTGAGTAGACTGTGAGATACCTAAGGGCAAGGATCCTGTAATTTCCATCTGTACAGGCCTTGCACTGAACCTAGGGCTTGTAAAAGAATCAATCATAGGTAGACGGATAAACCCTACCCTGACATGTGAGGTGTGAATGCAACTACAGAGAATGGTAGGGCTTTTGGTTCACAGTTACTGAAGTAATATTGGCCTCTTTCAGAAGATCCTTAAGATGTTTTACCCAGTGGGTGGGGGCAGGGAAGGAAGGCAGGGTTCAGGAGGCCACTTGTGATGTAGTTGCTATAAAGAAGTGGTAGGGAAGGTGGGCAAGCTGTGTTTCTACTGCCTTTGTCCATTGCCATTGCTAACTTTATTTCTGCAGACATGTCCTAAGGTGAGGGGCATGTGAAGCCTCGAGTCAGAGACTAGTAAAACTCACAGAAATGGGGCATGTTAAATAGAGAAAAGGGTTGGGAAAGCATGTACAGAATCTTCTTGAGTGTAAGGAGAGGAAAATGTAGGGGAAAACATAACATCAGATTTCAGCCTGGAATGAGCTGAGGAGATAGAAAAAAGGGAGGTGGAAGAGGACAGAAGGATTCAAAGAGACAGAGCAGAGGTGGTATGAAAATGGCCACTTGTTTGTATGTTACATGACCAAGTTGAAAATTACTGTGGACAGCAGTAAGGTGATGCCTCAAGAAACTAAAGATAGATCTTTTGTACAACACAGCAATTCCACTTCTGAGTATTTATCCAAAGAAAATGAAAACACTAATTCAGCCCTGGCTGGTGAGGCTCAGTGGATTGAGTGCCAGCCTACAAAGCATAAGGTTGCCGGTTTGATTCCCAGTTGGGGCACATGCCTGGGTTGTGGGACAGGTTCCCAGTGGGGGGCGCACAAGAGGCAACCACACATTGATGTTTCTCTCTCTGTCTCCCTCCCTTTTCCTTTGTCTAAAAATAAATAAAATCTTTTAAAATTATATTTTATTGATTATGCTATTACACTAGTCCCATTTCTCCCCCATCATTCCCTTCCACCCTTCACACACCCTCCCACCAACATTCCTCCCTTTAGTTCATGTCCATGTGTCATAAGTTCTTTAGCTTCTACATTTGCCACACTATTCTTGCCCTCCCCCTGTCTATTTTCTACCCACTGTCTGTGCTACTTATTCTCTGTACCTTTTCCCCCCTCTCTCCTCTTCCCACTCCCTTGTTGCTAACCTTCCATGTGATCTCCATTTCTGTGTTTCTGCTCCTGTTCTAGATGTTTGCTTAGTTTGCTTTTGTTTTAGATGTGGTTGTTAATATCTGTGAGTTTGCTATCTTTTTACTGTCCTATTTTTTATCTTTTT
>PVKU01017421.1:0-11534 GCA_004027475.1 Anoura caudifer | reverse complement strand
AGGGGGACAAGGTACAGAGAATAAGTAGCATAGACGGTGGGTAGAAAATAGGGGGAGGGCAAGAATAGTGTGGGAAGAGTAGAAGCTAAAGAACTTATGACACGTGGACATGAACTAAAGGGGGGGAATGTGGGTGGGAGGGGGTGTGCAGGGTGGAGGGGAATGATGAGGAAAAATGGGACAACTGTAATAGCATAATCAATAAAATATATTTAAAAATACCTACCTTCTTTTCCTCTTGAAATGACCACAGAAAAAGAATCTGATTAGCCTACTTTGGGTCCTGATTCCACCCCAAGATCATTGAGATCTAATAAAGAACTGGAGTCACAAAATATGGGGAATGTTTCCAGCAACCAGGCAGGTTTTAGAGAAAGGAAAGTCACTTTTCCAATAGTTGTCTGGAAGCTGGACCAGACAACTATTATATGAAATAGATATTTTAAATTCTCTAATGCAAGCTGTATGTTAATTGAAGGTTTTTCTTGTTAAATGTGTAAGTATAATATAACATAGAATTGGTCAGTAGTGTCAGAAACACATTGTAAATATAGCTCATCATTTGAAATGGTAAAATACGGTTTTTAATTTAGAAAAGTGACATGTGTTGCTCCTTCTTCACCCTTTCCCTCTCCTCCTTTTTCGTTCCTTTCTCTTTCTTTTCTTTCTCTTATTCCTCCTCCTCTTCCTTTTTAAAACAAATATAAGATATGGTGACTGACATACTATGCATATACACATATGCAACATATACACACAACAGTTTTCCAAGCTGTTCTGTACAGGCCCCTTGATAATGTGAACAAAATTTCAGCTCTTCATAATGAGCCAGTATCTGCGCACAGGCTACTTTCTTCTGTCCCGCTGTTCTATGAAGTCTGAAGTCTCCTCTTTCCCAGTGTGCATTGTTTATCCCAAGTACCTGTATTGCCATACCTTTTAAAAATTTAGAAGGCTTTGGGGAAATGATTTAATTGGCATATATCTGTTTTTAAGCTGTCATAGAAAGTTTGGACTAATGCCTTATGCTGTCAGTAAATTTACTGCTAGCAAGCCAACCCATCCAAATCCATTCCACTCAACTTAGTGGCACTTCCATGATAGTTGGGGCAATAATTCTTTGTTGTGATTGATGATGATGATTTAGAATTTATCTAATTGTAAAGAACTTAAGAAATAAGGGTCAATAAGACCTTTCATCTTTCCTGTAGCTTAATCAAAGATACAGTTGCTTAGGAAGAGAGTGAAATTTGATGTGGAAGGAAACAGTGTGGCTCACTTTTTCATTCTGCTGACACTGTTGTAGAGTGATGATATGTTGTTTATAACTATCCAAGTCCTCCTCTGCCTGTCAGAAATTTGTAAAAGGAATGATCAAATCATTAGCCTGGGTTTTTGAAAATAACAAATTAGATTCTCTTTAAGCCATTAAAATATTACAATAGATAAATATTTATTGACATAAAAAGACACTTGTGATAGACTTTTAAATACATCAAACAAGCTCATTTAGGTTTTGGAATACAATTTGAGACTTTGTTTACTTTCCTACCTACCTCAAATTTCATTTACATTATCAAAGAAATATGAAAACAGTGAATGGTACCATTTCCAGGTCAAACTTTGCCAAACTTTGAGTTATTTCTCAAGATTTGATGTTTCTGAGTTATCAACCATTTAAAATCTCAATATAAGCAAAGTGTTTCCAATATAATACAGTGGACAGGCTCTATAATGGAGTCAACAGAGCAGCAGGATCTTGCTGCCAACCATCAGCTCAGACCAAGAAAGGACCTCAGAAATGACACGAAGGTAACACACAAAAAGAGTGGGGAGTATTCTCAAGTTTCACATGATACAGAGAATTCCATAGTTTGCTTCCCTCCCAAAGATAACAGTTATGTCAGTAAGATACTCTTTGTAGCAACCCACACAAAGTCAAGTTCAGGCTTCCACAAACACACACAAACATACGCACAGAAGAAATGTAAAGGACACTGCCTTCCCCTATGTGGCAACTACCTCCACATTTCTAAAAGACATTGAAGCTCTGACCAAATACCGGCCTGCCAAGCTCAGACTTGTTGAGGCAAGAGGGAAAGTATTGCCTGGAACAGTTGACAAGTAGGAAATCTCAATCCCAAGAAGGTTTAAGATATTTCATCCAGTGGTGCCTACATATGAAATGCTGAAAATTAAGTGCACAACAAAGTAATAAAATTATCTGCATCAGGCTGCTTTCAGAGTCACACATTTGCAAAAGAAAAACAAAAAACATCAACTTTCTTCCTTCTCCTTTGTGTGGTATTACAACATGTGAATATAGACACTTAAGATTTCCTGTGAAATCTATCTGTAATTTAAAGGATGACTATGAAGAAAGAAGAGAAAGGAGCCAGGAGAAAAGGAAAAGTGTAAATATTACATCATGTTGGTGATTCCAAGTAAATATTTTCCTATGAAAAAGCAGAAGAAACACTTTTTAAAATCTGTAATATTTAGATTAAAAAGGAGCCATGTTATCAACTATGGAAAGGAAACACTCAGAAACCCCAAATGTGGACTCTAAAGAGCAATATAAACAAACAAACAGAACAGAAACAGACTCATAGAAACAGAAAACAGACTGATGATTGCCAAATGGGAGAGAGGTTGGGAGTCTGGAAGAAAAAGGTGAAGGGACTGAGAAGTACAGATTGGTAGTTATAGAATAGTCACAGGACTGTAGAGTACAGCATAGGAAATATGGTCAATAATATTGTAGTGACTATGTATAGTGTTAGGTGGGGACTGGAAATATCAGGGGAATATCATATACAAACTTTGTAAAGTATATGATTGTCTACCATTATGCTTGCACCTGCAACTAATACAAAATAATATTGAATGTAAACTGTAATTGAAAAAATTTAAAAATAAAGATTAAAAAAGAAAGAAAAATGATTATTTTCAACATTATTGACAAAACCATGATCACAGTGAGAGATTTTAACATACCTCTTTCAGCCTTTACAAATCAGTAGACATGCTGATCACATTTAAAAATTCAATAGACAGTAAACAACAAACTCAATACTGCAGACGTCCATATAATTAATTTAAAAGATTGACCTGAGACATTTTCTCAGAAGTCAGAGGAAGAGGTTAATGAAATGAAGGTGATGAGTGAAAAGATAAGAGACCTGGAGGACAGATCCAGGAAATCCAATATATATAATCAGAATTATATGAAGCAAGGACAAAGCAAACCAAAGGAAAGCAAAAAGTGAAGAAAGTTTCATGAACATAAAGAACTGAACTGCAAATGGAAAAGGTCTTCTGAGAATAGGAAAAAATAAATGATTACAGCTACAGTTTGAGTCCTTACTTTAGAAAATAAAATGGTATTTTAAGCCACTAAGTTTGTGGTGATTTATTACAGCAGCCATAGGAAACTAGTACAGGAACAGAAGATAAACAAAGAAAACCACAGTCATAGTAGAATATCTAAAGCATATCAATACATTTAGAAAGATCTAGTAATAAGGACATAAATAACATGATTAAATACTTTATCCAATGGGATGTTAAATGGAACTCTTCTAATCTCGGTGCCAATTATGCCCAAGGTAAGTTACAAAATAATCATCCAGGATATTGAAGGAAAACTAAAAAAAATAATAAATTGTATTACCTGTAGCCTCTCACCCACATGTAATAAGTAAAAGGAAAATTTGTATATTCAAGAGAGGATTTACAAAAAAGAAAATTGTTGATGTTCTGCTTTTTGAATCGATGTGCTCTACCACTGGAACAGATATGGGCAACATAGGGGGAAGATAAATTCTGAATTTAAGGCAAGAAAATTCAGCAGAAAGATGGTATAGGATGATGGGAAAGGATATTAATTGATAGGTGCAGAGAAGCATTCACCAACTTCAAGGGAACTGTTGGTAGGGTATTTTTTCCGACCATAAGACGCACCTAAGTTTTAGAGGAAGAAAATAGAGAAAAAATTTTGAAGCAAGAAATGTGGTAAAATATTTAATAACATAAACAACATCATATTTCACCAATGTAAATGTAAACTGAACTCAACGGCAGCATTAACAACCATTATTCCTCCCAAATTTGGGTGGGGGGAAGGTGAGTCTTATAGTCCGAAAAATATGGTAATTTCCTCAGAGGAGAACTACATAAAATAGCTCTTAGATAGAGTCAGATTCAAGTACTTAGCACAACTCGGGGAAACCAGTGACACATGGGCACCCCTGTACCTTTCAGGACACCTCACTACTCTTGCCTTGTGCTCCTATTACAAGAGGAACCAATAGAGCCTGGTAATGGGGAGAAGGGCAAAAATATCAGGGTGGATATAGTATAAAATAAAAGAAGTGAAAATAATGTTTGATAACTGGGTAATTTTGTGGAAAGAAATAACTTTGTAGCTCATACTGAACAGCAGTTTCCAAAAGAAAAAAAGATTTAAATATGCAAAATGTAACAAAAAACTAACTTGACAAACACTTGGGAGAATTCTTTTACAGCCAGGAATTAGCGGAGATCTTTCTATTTTGGCCAACATTTAGAAAACATGTATGAAAGACTGTTTTCAACTATATACCATTTAAAAATCTGCATAGCAAAAAATATCACGCAACTCATATCACAAAAATATTCTCCCTGATATATAAATGCCCCTGAAAATAATGAATGTAAATCAGTGATTTATAGAAAAAATACAAATGGATCTTAAATGTATGAAAACATATTCCCTTTTTTATTGCCAAAAGGAGATGCAAATTAAAATGCACCAAGATAATATATTTTACCTACTGGTTTGGAAAATTAAAAAAAATTGACAATATAGAGTGTTGGCAAGGCTACAGAGAAATATGTACTCTCATTCATTTCTGGTTGGAATTACAATTTATACGACCCTCCGGAGGGCAATTTGGCAATATCTATCAGAATCATACCCTCTGCTCCAGCAATTTCACTTTATGAAACTTATCATACAGATACACACACTATGTGAATAGCTTTATTCATTTGTTGTTTATAATAAATACTTGAAAAAAATCCAAATCTGGGGAGACTAATGGGGAAAAATGGGGACAACTGTAATTGAACAACAATAAAAAATAGAATACTATTTTAAGATACAAAAATTATATGAAATTCAAATTTCCATGTCTATGAATAAAGTAGTATTGAAATATAAAAATACCCAAATATGAATATTTTAACATAAAATACTGGTTTTATTAATCCTGGTTAATCCATAAATAAAATAAAGCTGGATAAAGGAATAAACATTTATTTATATATTCATAGAGAATGATCTCAAGAAATGATATTAAGTAAAAGCAAAGTGAAAAATAGTCTATTTAAGTTATTTTGTTAGAAAAAGGAGGAGTAATATATCTTTGTACTTGCTAGTATTTGCTTTTAAATCGTTAGAATGATACACAAGAATTATTCATAGTAGCTACTTAGGGAGGAAGTAGGTTGTGAACCAGATGGGAAGGGGGAAGATTTTTCACTGTAGAATTTTCTCTACATACAAATTTTAATTTTTAACCCATATATAATTATTCATTCTAAAGATTTAAAACACAGATTAAAATATGCATTACTAAGAAGACTAGTATTTTTTTTAAAAACAGCATAAGATATACAATTACAATAAATAAATTAGAAAACAGGAAATTAGAAGAACTTAGCTTGTACCAAACTCTGTCAATCCTGACCTAGGATATAGAACTAAAGATGAAGAACATGAGGTTATGAAGGAGAAAAGTATATGAGCACAAATATATTGTATAGCAATACACATGAATTCCTCTTCACAGCAATGAAGTTTTATTGAGAAAATATAAATTGACAAAACTAACTGAAAAAGACCCCAGAATCCAGAATTCTGAATTATAGAAGAAATTCAATAAGATTTCTTGGAATTATCCCCATGGAAAAGTGAGTGAATAGATATCCATGGGTGAGTTCTTAGCCTTTGAAGCATGGGTGGTGAACACAAGGCCCCGGGGGGCTGAACCCAGCCCTCCACCTTGTTTTATCTGCCTGGCACCTTGTTTCTACCCAGTGGCAGCGCTGAGCTCTTGCTTAACAGTTAAGGAGTAGTTACATGTATACAGTCCTAAAGTTGCATTCAGCCCTTTGAAGGCAACTGTGAGGCTGATGTGGTGTCCAGTAAAAATGAGTTTGATACCCTGCTTTAAAGAAACATATCTTCAGTGGTATTCTAACAATTTCACAGCAGAAAACAAGACGAGACACTTTCTATTTTGTTTCACAGACCCACTACTATATCATGATGTATATTCTCAGTGAACAAGTAGACTCAGTACTGATGGCAAAAATATTCGTCCCATGCTTTTTCTTTCTTCTTTTTTAATCCTCACCTGAGGACATACTTATTGATCCTAAAGAGAGGGGAAAGGAGGGGGAGACATGTGAAAGAGAAACACCCTGACCTGGCCAGGGACCGAACCCCCAACCCAGGCATGTGCCTGACCTGGAATCTAACCCACAACCTTTTGGTTTACAGATGACTCTCAACCAACTGAGCCATGCCAGCCAGGGCAGTCTCATGCTTTTTCATGGACATAAGTTTATCAGTTGTAGTCCCACATTGAGTAAATAGCTATGTATTCTCATACCACTGTGGCTCCCTTCACAGACACTGTGTTTATGTCAGCATCTTCACTAGAAACTTCTGTTTGCAGAACATCACGGCCCTAAGAAACATTTCACCAGAGAAATTCCAAGAAACACAGGCTTTCTTCATGCATTATGAAATTGTCTCCAATAAAATTAGGCTTTTTAAATTATTTTGTTTATTTCTTTTTTTGAGCACACAAAATAACAGTGAAATTATCCTCTCATCACAAAAGTCTTGAGTTTCACTTAGGAACTGGGTATTTCTTTTTAAATTTTGAAGTGGAATAATTAAGGCATATGTACTTTTAATTAATCCAAATGAACAAAGTCTGCGAAGTAGAGTTTACTAATGCAATCCTTGAGGCCTATTAATATGTTTGTTTATTTTTCATCTCCAGGCTTCCCTAAAAACAAAACAGTGATTCCAAATATATATGGCATAACCATAAAATCATAAATATAATTTTTCCATTAAAATAATACCACAGGGAAAATAATATATCTGTTCTTTCTACTATAAATGGACAATGGAGGAATAAAACATAAGAGCATATTTATATATACTATAAATACTGATTACACAAATTAAGTTATATATCATTTGTAAAGCATCTGCCAAATTCTGACAAGTGATTTTTTGATGATGTTGAATAAACCTACAGAATACATAGCAGAAATAGACAAAATAATGCCTATAATTAGTTTGAGCTTCCTATTTGGCACTATCTAATTTGTCGTATGGAAGATGATTGTAGATTCTTTTTTTGTAAGCCAAGAATTAAAGATTTTCATGCATTATGGTTCTAAGAAATAATGTCAGTTATCACCAATATTTTTCAATTAGAAAAATCCCTTAAAAATACCAATGAGCCAGTGGAATTTGAAATTAAAATATAATGCCATTTATATTAGCACCACAAAAGTGAAATATTTATATATAAATCTAATAAAATATGTACAAGATCTACATGGGGAAACTATAAAACTCTGATGAACCAGATCAAAGAACTAAATAAATGGAGGGATATTCCATAGGAAAACTCATTATTGCCCAGATGTTGGTTCTTTCTAATTCAACCTATATATCCAATACAATCCCAATAAGAATTCCAACAAGTTATTGTATGGATTCTGAAGTTTATATGGTATGGATTCTGAAGTTCCAAACTGATTCTGAAGTTTATTTGGATTTGTGAAAGGCTTAGAATAACCAGTACAAAACTGAAGAAGAACAATATTGGAAGACTGACACTATCTGACTTAAAGACTTAGTATAAGGTTACAGTTATCAAGACGTTGTGGTATCAGTGAAAGTATAGGAAAAAGATCAATGGAGTAGAATATACACCTCAGACATAGGCCCACACAAATATAGGAAACTGATCTTTGGCAAAGGAGCAAAAACAATACTATGGAACAAAGATTATCTTCAACAAATGGTTCTGGAACAACTGGGCATCCACATGTAAAAGATGAACTCTCAGTGAAGCATAGACCTAAGTGCAAAGTGCAAAACTTTGAAACACCCAGATTTAACATAGGAGAAAACCTATATGGCCTTGGATATAGGATCAGTTTCTCAATACACCACCAAAGTAACAGTCTCTGAAAGAATTAGCAAGCTGGATTTTTAATATTTATTTTATCTTTTTAATTAAAAATTTTACTGCATTTTTCCATAACCATTTAGTCCTCTATACTCCCTGCCCCTCCACAATCACCACACTGTTGTCCACATCCATGAGTCCTGTTACAACTGAAAAAAAAATCTGCTCTGTAAAAGACAATGTCAAGAGAATGAGAAGGCATTCCCATGCTGACAGACTAGGGGAAAATATTTATTTGCAAAAGACATATTGGATAAAGGCCTGTTCTCCAAAATACACAAAGAACTTTTAAAACTCATTAAGAAAAGAAACAACCCAATTTAAAATGGGCCAAAGACTTAACAGCTCTCTTCTCAAAGAAGATATATAAATAGCAAATAAGCATATGAAAATCTATTCAACATCACATGTCATCAGGGAAATGCAAATTTAAACAATAATGAGGTACTCCTACACACCTATTAGAATGGCCATAATCCAGAAAATAGACAACACCAAATGCTGGTGAGGATGTAGGGCAACAGGAACTTTTACTCATTGCTGGTGGAAATGCAAAATGGTACAACTACTCTGAAGACAGGTCACTGAGAGTTCACTGAGAGTTCCAGTTTGGCAGTTTCTTAAAAATCTAAACAGAGAGTCACCCCACCAACCCTTATATGTAGTTTCACTTTCTGCGGTCTCGGTTCCCTATGGTCAACCCCAGCCTGAAAATATTAAATAGAAAATTTGACAAATAAACAATCCGTAGGTTTGCAATTGCTTGCTTTTCTAAGCAGCATAATAGAATCTTGTGATGTTCTGCTTCATCTCTCCTAGGGCATGAATCCTCCCTTTGTTTATCTTACCCATAAAATATATACTCCCGCCCGTTAGTCACTTAGTGGCCCTCAGTTTTCAGATAGACTATCACCATATCACAGTCCTTGTGCTCAGTACCCCTTATTTTACGTAATAATGGTCCAAAAACACAGAGCAGTGATAATGGCAACTCAGATATACCAGAGAAGCCATAAAGTATTTCCTTTAAAGTGAAAATGTGGAAGTTCTCAACTTAATAAGGCATTTTATCATCTCACATCATCACGAGAAGGGTGAATATAGTACAATAATATTTCGAGAGAGAACATTCACATAACTTTTATCATTACAATTGCTCTATTTTATTAGTAGTTATTGTTGTTAATCTCTTAGTGTCCCCAATTTATAAGTTACACTTTATCACAGGTATGTATGTATAGGAAAAACATATATGAATTTGGTATTATCCACAGTTTCAGGTATCCACTGAGGTCTAGAAACATATCCCTCATAGACAAGGGGGGACTACTGTACTTTTAGCATATGACCAACAATTGCACTCCTTTGTATCTACCCAAAAGAGTTGAAAACTTAGGTCCACACAAAAACCTGCACATGAATGTTTATAGCAGTATTACTCAGAATTGCCAAAGCTTGGAGGCAACCAAGATGTGCTTCAGTAGGTGAATAGATAAGTAAACTGTGGTCCATCCAGGCAATAGCATATTATTCAGTGCTGAAAAGAAATGAACTGTCAAGTCATGAAAAAACATGGAGGGAACTGAAATGCACATTGCTAAGTGAAAGAAGCCAATCTGAAAAGGCTACATACTGTACGATTCCACATCAATGACATTCTGGCAAAGGTAAAACTATGCGGACCGTAAAAACATCAGTGGTTGTCAGGGGTGGTGGAGTAGAGGGATGAATACACAGAGTACAGATTTTCAGGGCAGTGAAAATACTCTGTTGAGGTATTATGATGGATATATGTTGTTAAACATCTGTCCTAGACTACAGAATGTACAACTCCAAGAGTGAACCTTTAAACTGTGGTCTGTGGTTGGTAATGATGTGTCAAAGTAGGTTCACCACCTGGAATAAATGTACCCTTTTGGTGGGGGGTTTTTATAATAGGGGAGGCTATGTATGCATTGTGGCACAAGATATCTGAGAAATCCATGCATTTTCCACCTCAATTTTGTTGTAATCCTAAAAACTGCTCTAAAAATATAGTGTTGAAAAATCATAAAACACCTCAAAGAAAAAGTGGAGGATAGTTAAGTTTTAGATATTCCCCTGAGCCATCTAGATGTTATTTTTATTCATAATTCACTGTTTCTTCTGATTTAAATGCTTTTTCTCTTTGGAACTTTCACAGCTTATAATTCTTACTTTCCATAGATTGCTCCAATTTACCATCCTTATCTCCCACCACATCTCACACAGATTTCTTCAGGCAAAAATCACGTTTTTTTCCCCACTGAGATATACTCTATTTATTCTAAACTCGATGTCTTTGCTTTCCTAATTCCTCATACCTAGAACATAATTTTCCACAATCACTTCTCCAAGTCTTACCAATTCTTATAGCCCTATCTAATATTTCTCTATCTCTATGATTTGTTCTTAAGAACTTAACCACCTGATTTTTTCACACACACACACACAGACAGACACTTTATACAGGGGTGGGAAAAGTAGGTTTACAGTTGTTTGCATGGAAAATAATACATAATTAATAAATAATCATACAAGAATTAATTCTGTTTTGCATACGTACAACTGTAAACCTACTTTTGCCCTCTCCATATTTTGACACATACATAAATTTAAGAATTTATTTTATATGGTCTTATTTTGCTCTCTAAATATTTTACATTTGTTAGGCCCATCTCCAGAAAATAGTGGAAGCTTACTGAGGGCAGTAGCCTCTGCAAATACACTTTGCTATTCATCACAGTACCAAACATGCTAGATCCCAAAGTGTGGTTTCTAAAACCACAGCAGCAGCATCACCTGGTATTATGGACTGAACTGTGTTTCCTCAAAGCCCTAAACCCAATGTGACTGTATTTGGAGATTGGACCTTGAGAGTGATAATTGATGTCAAATAAGGTCATAAGAGTGGGGCCTTAATCTGACTGAACCGGTGTCCTTATAGGAAGAGGAACAGGTATGAGAGCTCTCTCTCTCTCTCTCTCTCTCTCTCTCTCTCTCTCTCTCTCTCTCTCTCTCTGAATGCACTCAAAGAAGTAGCCATGTGAGCGTACAGTGACATGATGGATGCCTACAAAGCCAAGAGAAGAGGACTCAGAATGAAACTCACCTGCTGGCCCCTTGATTTAGACTTCCCAGCCTCCAGAACTGTGAGAAAGAAATGTCTGTTGTGGAAGCCACCCAGTCAATGGTATTTTGTTATGGCAGCCCAAGTAGACTAATATACCTGGGAACTGCATAGAAGTG
>PVKU01017420.1:0-11535 GCA_004027475.1 Anoura caudifer | reverse complement strand
TTGTTTTTAACTTTTAATTTGGAAATAATTACATACTCAAAGTAAATTGCAAAGATAATACAGACAAGACCCTTTGCTCTCCACCCAGTTACCCCCAATAGTTACATCTTACATAATTATAATACAATATCAAAACAAGAAAATTCACATTAGTACAATATATTTGTATAATTCTATGTCATTTTGTCATATAGTAGATTTGTAGAACCAACATTACAATCTAGATACTGGACTATTCCATGTCACAAAATCTCCATCAAAGCATTCTTTTATAATCAAACCTACAACTCTCCCCAGCTGATGGTTCCTAACAGTTGGCAAACCCTAATGTATTTTTCATCTCCAGAATTTTGTCATTTCAGTAATGTTATATAAATGGAATGATAACTGACACCTTTGAAACTGGCTTTTTCTACTTAACATAATATCTTTTAAGATCCATTAAGTTGTGGTGCATATCAGTAGATAATTACTTTTTTTTATCCTTACCCAAGGACATGCCCATTGGTTCTAGAGAGAAGGGGGGAGGGAGAAAGAGAGAAAGAGTGGGAGAGAATCAAGGAAACATCGATGAAAGAGAGAAACATCAATCTGTTGCCTCTCTGATCACCTCCATCGGGAGGTTGAACCTGAACCTAGGCATGTGCCCTGACCAGGTATCGAACCCATGACCTCATAGTTCAAGGAACAATGCTCCAACCAACTGAACTACAATGGCCAGTGCGATAATCTGTTGTTTTTCATTAGTGGTATTACAGGGTATGGATGTACCACAGCTATTTTAACTTTTTATTTATTGAGAGACATTTTGATGTTTCCACTTTTTTGCTATTGCAATTAAAGGTGTTGTGAACAGTTATGTACAAGTATCTGCGTGGACACAAGTTTGCATTTCTCTGGAATGAAAATCTAGGAGTCCAGTTACTGGGTCATAAGGTAAGTATATGTTGAGCTTTAAGAAAACGCCAAATGTTTTCCAGAGTGGCTGTATCATTTCACTTCCATCCTACAGTAATGTGTGAAATGTATTTCATTTGCATTCTCAATACCATTCAGTATTATCAGTGTTTTGTTTTAGTTTATATTTTAGATATTATAATAGGTATGTAGTGGTATCTCATTGCCCTAATTTCTTTGATGGCAAATTCTGCTGAAAAACTTATCATGTGCTTATTAGTCATTTGCATGTACTTTTCAATGAAACCTCTTCATGCCTTTTACCCATTTTCTATTTTGGCTTGTTCGATTTTTGTACTCTTGAGTTTTTACACATTCTAGATATATGTGGATTTTATTGTCACATATATGGTTTGGAAATATTTTCTCCCAGTCTGCATCTTCTCCTTTAATCCTCTTAATAGTGTTTTTCATGGAGTAAAATTTTTATTTTGATGAAGTACTATTTATTAATTACTTTTATTTGTTGTGCTTTTTATTGTCATGTCTAAGCACTCTGCACCAAGTCCTAAGGAAACCTTCATCAAGATTTTATACTACTTTAATTTCTAAAGTTTTATTATCTTGTGTTTTAAATTTAAATCTATGACCAACTTTGAGTTCATTTATTTTTTAATAAATTGTGAGAAGATTTTCTTTCCCTTTTTTGACCTATGAATATCCAGTTATTTAATACTATTTGTTGAAAAGTCTATTTTTCTCTACTGAAGTGCTTTTGCACATTTGCTAAAAATTTAGGTGGTCATATTTCCACAGATCCACTCTAAGTTCTCTATTTTATTAGAATATAATATATTACATTGATCTATCTGTTTATATATTCGCCAGTAGCACATAATCTTGATTATTCTAGTTATATAATAAATCTAGAATTTGTATAGAGTGATTTATCTCATTTTAGTCTTCTTTTTCCAGATTAGTTTAGCAATTAATTTCTTTATTTTTCCCTACATTTGTTTAGAATGATCTTGTTCATATTTCTAAACCATCTTACTGGGATATGGGTAAAGATTGTATTAATCCTGAATATGAGAAAATTGATGTCTTTTTTTATGTTGAGTACTGCAACCCAGGAGCAAGGTTGATCTTTCTTTAATTTAGATCTTTGTATTCTTTAACAATTTTTTATAGTTTTCAGCAAAGATATCATGTATATGTATTTAATTTTTTCTTACCTCACCCTAGGACATGTTTTCACTTTTTTTTTTAAAGAGAGAAAGAGGAAGAGAGAGAAACATTGATGTGAGGGAGAAACATCAATCAGACCCACAACATAGGTATGTACCCTCACTGAGGATCAACCCACAACCCTTTGGTTACAGTATGGTACTCCAACTGAGCCACATCATCCAGGACCAGTATATGTATTTTTTAGATTTATCCCTAGGTATTTCATTTTTTGTGTAATATCAGTGATATTTTGTCTAAAAATTCAATGCAATTAAAATTATTTATTGAGTTGAGAGAGGGAGATAGAGACATTGATTCATTGTTTCACTTCATTTGTGATTCATTTGTTATGCATTCATTGGCTGACTCTTGTATGTGCCCTGACCAAGGGTTGAACCCACAACCTTGGCATATGGGGATAACTCTCTAATCAACTGAATGACCAGGCCAGGGCAAAAATGTGATTGATGTATGCTGTTGAAACTCTATCCTGTGACTTCTTTGAATTCACTTGAAGGATTTTTTGTAGATTCCTTGTTTTGTTTCTTCATTGCCAATAATTATGGTATCTACAAAAAAGAACAGTCTTATTTCTTCCTTTCCAAACTCTATAGTTTTTATTCCATTTTCTTGCCTTGTTTCTCTGGATAGGATTACTAGGACTATGCCAAACAAGAGGGGTGAAAATGAGCATCCTTGCTTTGTTTCCTATTTTAGAAAGAAAGCATTCAGTTTTCATCATGAAATACGATGTTAGATGTAGGTTTTTGGAGATGTTTTTCATCAACTTATTATTTGTTTTATGATACTGATATTTTATCATGAGTAATGTTGAATTTTTCAACAACTTGTCCTGCATTAAGAAATACGATTATGAAATATTCCTTCTTAGGACTGTTGATGTATAAAATCAACTGCTAACCTTGCATCCTCTGAGTAGAATACACCACTAACCTAGCATCTCTGTAACAAACCTCATTTGGTTATGATGGATAATTTTATATATTCTAAATTATGTCTGCTAATATTTCATAAAGAATCATGTATCTATATTCATGAAGACATTGGTCTGTAGATGTGTGTGTGTGGATTTAAGAACTAGTAGGCAAATAGGTTTTTAAATTTTTTTTCCCTATCTTCTAGAAGAAACAATATAGACTTGGTTTTAAATTCATTTTGAAATGTTTGTAGAATTCTCTAATGAATCACTAGGGCTAGTAGCTTTCTTTCTGGGGAGTTTTTAAAATTATGATTTCATTGCCTTTAGTTAAGTAGCAATAAAATTATCTATTTCATATTGGATGAGTTGTGTTAGTTTTTACTTTTCAAGGAATTTGTCCATTTCATCTAAATTGTCCAATTTGGATATGCAGAGATACTGTAGAGATACCATCATTCCCTTATTATCCTTTTAGTGTCTACATTGTCTATGGAGATACAATTTGTTTGATTTCTCATATTAATAATTTGTGCTTTCTCTCTTCTCCCTCTCTCTCTCCCCTTGGCAGACTTCATAAAAATTTAACAATTTTATTAGTCTTTTCAAGGAGCTTTGCTTTTTAAAATAATTGTTTTTACTTATTTATAATTTTCATAGACTATACTGCAATACCATCCTAGCACCATTTTGTGAGTGAGACTGAATGAATACTTCTAATACCATCAACAATTTTATCCTGTGTAATGCATCCGGCCAAATGCATTATACCACATTCTATATCCTAATGATGAAGGCCTATATATTTCTTAATTTTTCTGCACTCTTCTATATCATAGTAAAAATAAAATATATCAATAAATGGGACTTTTTACACAGGTACATATGAATTTCTCTACAACACTCTCAGTATATTTAGCCAAGCATTTTGATTTATAAATTAATAAGATATTTTCAGGTTTTCAGTATTGCTTTTTATAAAGATTTCAAGTATTTGTAATGAATACTATGAGTGTCATCTTAATGTCCTTTGAAACATATGTTAAGGGTAAAATATTGTGCAAAATAGTATTTTTAGAATTACTACTAATAAGCATAGTAATTATGATTATTTAAAATGCAGTTACAAGGAATTGCATTTGAGAATTATATTTAAGTGCAAAAGTTCACATTTTGAAATTAACCTGTTTTATTTTCTGTTACAGTAAACTATAGATCTTTAAAAACTGTGTATTCACTTATATATTTATTTATTTAATGTACTATTTGTGTTAAAAATAACTTACCCATTTCATTCCTTTAAAAAATCAAATTAAATACAGGCTGTCAGCTTTGTGTAATGTTTGTTTTTGTGTGAATGCAAACCATTGAGTCAGAAACTTCTGAAAAACTGTGCCTATAATAGAATGCTAACAGCAAGATCCGCTATAATTAAACTTTAAGTAATAACAATGATAAAGTAAATTAATAGTTATCATGAGAATCTTGCATTTAAAAAACCCTTACTTTAAGTGTTAGGTGAAACTCCTATTACTTTCAATGAAATTACATTGTAAAAACTTTAGATTTTTGTCCGTGTATAAACTACTTTAAATTTCATAATAAATAATTATATATACCTAATAAGTCATTATCTTATTGGCAATAACAATCATTAATGCTTTTACTATAAAAACATCAAAAGCTGTTTTATTTTGTCCCTGGAGAAGAACTTTTCATTGTCAAGTTTCTATTATAATCTAAAACCAGTACATTTTAAGTTTCAACCCACAAAATGAAATAGAAAGTTAAAGCACATATTTAATTAAATTGAAGCTTTTCCCATTGAGAAGTGTGTTTTGTTAATTTTAGTTGAGTGAGAAATTTTCTAAAACTATTTTCATTATAATAAATTTAAGACTAAATTCTTAGTTCTGTTTGCATTTGTAGTTTGAATTTAGGAAGATAAAAAGCTTGGGAATCATATGTAAGCCCACTAACCCAAATCTGGGGCCGCTGTTAATTACATGGACACTTGCAAGTAACCACAGACCCATGCCAAATGCAGAGACTGGATTTGTGGGCTTGCTCAAAGACAGTGAGGGAGATGTGGTGGTACTACAGATTCTGTAACCATATTAATTCCATGACAAATCATTAGGATTTGGATAAAAACAATACAACACAAAAATAGATAATTTAAAATATATGTAATATTCTTATTAAATATCTTTCACAAATTAAATTAATTATCAAGGTAAGGTTACTGGATATAATATTTACATACAAGAATGAATTCTTATTTCTAAATGCTAACATTAGTTTATTAGGGCTAAATCTGACAAAATATTTTCAAATTTTATATACAAAAAACAAAAGATTGTTGAAGACCTCAGTAAATAGAGGGCTGTACTGGATCATGTATCAGTGGACTCAGTCTTTTGAAGATGCTGATTTCCCACAAATTATTCTACCAATTAGTGGAATTCCACTTATCTTATGGTCCCTTCATACCTATTTAGCCTCACATCCTTCCTCATCAAGGAATTTAGCCACGCCGACTTTCAGTCCTGCAAAATGACTACAACCCTCACATCCCTTGGCTTTTCCACCTCTGCGTGCCACTCCCTTGCCAGTTAACTCCCAATCCTTCAGAACTCTATTAAATGCCATTTCTGTCATCAGAGCCTTGGCCACCCCTTGATAATAGAGGTCAGTACTCTCACAGAGTCGCCCATGAAACCCTACAAAACCCTGCATATTTTCTTTATAGCACTTCTAACTTGTTATATTGCACCTAAATTAATATTCCACTCTTCAACTAGAGTATAATTTTTATTATTATAAGACTCTCTTTTTGGTTATTTCCAATATAGGGGCTCAAAAATATTGTCTGAGAAAGAGAATTGCATGTCCTCTATTGATACACACATGTACACAATATCTGATATAAATTTTTATTCATATCTGTACCATCATAACAATGTAAAGAGTACTTTGTAGAAACTCTTTCTACAGTTGCAATGTTATGTTTTATATCCTTTATTAAACTAAATTTAAAATAACATGCAATAGTTAAAAAATATTTTCAAATATGTATTAAGTACATAAAATAAAATACTTCATTCAAAATGTCAATATCTTCCTTTGACAGATTTTGCATGTTTGTTCTTGCCTTACTGAGGACATTTAAATGTGGACCCATAGGATTTTAGACTGGAGGTAGTACCTCTTTTCTCTGATAAAATGTGTTTGTTTGTTTGTTTGTTTTTCTTTTTCAATTACAGTTTACATTCAATATTATTTTGTATTAGTCTTAGGTTTATAGCAATTTATAACAATGCTCTTCACAAAGCATTTCCCTGGATATTTGCCGTACCCACCTGGCACCACACATAATTTTACAATGTTATTGACTATATTCCCTATGCTGTACTTCTCATCTCTGTGACTATTTCATAACTGCCAATTTGCACTTATTAGTCTCTAATAAATTTGTATGTGACAAGAATAAAGCATTCTTTGTGAATCCAAAGGAATTCAGAGAGCCTTAAAATTTAAGCTTAACTATCTTACTTATTTTCTGATTGAAAAGTCTTACAATGACACAATTCTGTGAGAGGGTCAGTTCCCATGGAAACAACTTCCAAGAGTTCTTTATCTTCCTTTTTTTTTTTTCTGCCTCTAAGACTCTGATATCTTTCCTGTTTCCCCTACTTGTCATCCTGTTCCCAGTTTTGTGCCCATTTCCAATAGTCTTATGTCTTCATTTTCTTTTATCTTCTTTTATTAATTTTATTCTTTATTACCTTTTTTACAGTTTTACTTCAAAATGCTTTTTATTATTAAGCTCCTATAAATGAGATTTCAAACATTTAACAGTCTTTAGAGGAGAAGCATTCTCATTTCATTTGATTTACATCATCAGTCAATTTTAGTGATTCTTGTCATAAGGCTCCAGATGGAGTTTTTAAATTGTTTCAAAAAGCATATGATATTCTACAAAAATTTTCTTAATAATATTTCAGTGACTTTCAAGCTTCTCTAACAATTCTTCAAAACATTCTTTGAATGCCTTTCCCTGTTCCTTGACATTTGATCTGTTTTCATTGTTGATTAATCCAGACAATCTTGAAGAGCTCTTTGAAGCAAAATAGACCTTGGGGACAAAATAAAGTTGATTCACAAGTTGTTACTGTTAGGGTATTTAAAAACAATGTTTAAGTTAGGATACTGTTTGTGAAGATACAGGAGTGACTGCAAATATAGTCTTAAATCAATTATGTTTTAAATAATGGTTATCTCAGTAATATATAATATGATATCTTGAATAAAATTCTAAAGAATATTTTAATATTCTCACATCCATCACATTGTAACTGGTGACTTGATGTCTTATTTTAAAGGGATTTCTGAATGCTCTAGGGCAGGGGTGTCCAACTTATTTTTACGAGGGGCCACACCAGCCCCACGGTTGCCTTCAAAGGGCAGAATGTAATTTAGGACTATATAAATGTAACCACTCCTTAACAGTTAAATGACAGCTCAGTGCTGCTGCCAGGCAGAAACAAGGTGCCGGGCTGGATAAAACAAGGTGGAGGGCTGGATTCGGCCTGCAGGCCTTGTGTTGCCACCTGTGCTATAGGTATTTTTAGCACAAAAAAATGAGCAATCATTTTAATTAGATCTCACTCATTACTTCTGTCCCCAACAGGGCAAGCAACATAATAAATCAAACCTCTTCCTTATTTAGATGAGCACTGCTTTTATTTTTATTTATTAGCTTGTAGCATTTTGGAAAGATTAATTTTCAAATCAATTAAACAATAAAACAAATATTAAGAGCTTATTTTGTGTTAAGACTCTATTCTACATGCTTTATACACATTATTTCATTTAATCATGACTGCAAAGGCAATATGGATGCACTAATATTGTTCCATCTCAAAGTTGATACAACTGAGACACATAATTTTCTGCTAATTGCCAAAAGGTAATTGAAAGTGTCAGATCAAGGAGTCATATCAAACAATCAGAATTTATTAAGTGTTACATTATAATGCTGCTTTCTTCTAACTATGTTACTATATACTTGATGTTAAACATAGTATTAAAAATAAATGGAATCCTTTCTGATTAATTATCTCAATTACATATTAAGGGAATAAGTGATGAATCTGTATTCTGTGTTGATATTTAAATATTCCCTGAACATTAAGAATAAGACGATGCTTTCTTTCTCTTTTTTTTTTTTTTTTAACTTGAGCTGAAAACTTCCTTTGATGTCTCACAAATTTGAGATTTTTAAGAATTTTAAAAAAATGTATGATGTCTGTGCTGAATATTTTGCCTGGCTTGGAAGAATGTGGATTTACTCTCTCTGGTCATGGTTTCATAATATCACATTTCTTCATATTATTTATCAACCCGTTACCTTTTTCTTACCACAGTTCATTGAATTGGTCTATTCATCTTCATTTTCTTCCCAACAGTTTTGATTTTCTTTAATAACTCCCTTTGACTTCTATTAATTTAAAACACCCAAAACAATGGCTTATAACAATATTTGTATTAACTTTATGGTTTTACTGGATTCAACTGGGCATTTCCTTTGATAATCTCAGCTGGGCTCATGTATCTCCAGTGACTGGCAGTTTATTCTGCTCTGCTGTTGTGAGTTGGTTTGCTGCCTGCAAGGTGACTGGTGGGTAAATCATACATCTCCCGTAATCCACAAGGTAAGTTCAGGCTTACTTATATGGCCAAGTGTCCAAACTATCAATAGAGCAAGACTGTATGTGCAAAATGTTTTAAAAACCTTAGCTTTCACATCATATCTGTCTCATTGAACAAAGCAAGACATAAGGCCCCCATGATGTGAGGGTTGACAAAAGTGATACTGTAATGGGGTACAGCCAGAGCCTGCCCCCTCAAAATAAAGGATTTGAAATGGCATCCAGAACTCAGGGTATCCCAGAAATTTAAAGATATAGGATATTCCCACCCCCACAAATCTGAACTGGGGGATGGGACACATGGAGAAGGATGGTTGGGAGTTATTTTGCATATCAGCAGGTGGCCAGCTTCATACCTGATATACAAAAATGGTTATTTTACATATCTATAACAGCAGGCTACCTTCATTTATATGTTAAGTAGCTGTGGACACGCTTTGAGCTAAACAGTTTGGAGTGACTTTGATCCATGATGTACCTGGGAGGCAGCTCCCCTTGGTTACAGTACTTGTGTGAGAACTTGAGATGGTTTGCTCCATGCCATGGGACCATGCCTGTCCAGACTAATTATGGCAGCCAAGAAAGGCTGGAAAAATATGGGAGTACTGGTAGGTGTAGTTGATTGTGGGAGAAGTCAGAAATGGGGTTGCAGAGGAAGATTTGTGCTGGGATTTAAACCCAGGAGCAGCAGCCATGCAGATCTAACCATTCAGTTTTGGGGGCAAACCACATGGATTTGGGGTTCTCTTTACCACATGGCTTAGGAAGAAGGAGAGCAAGATATGGTGGGCATGCAGAGCTCTCTCTTAGCAATTCGGAAGAATGCAGGAGAGACAATGTAGGACCTTACAGGGAAGGAAAGGGGTAAAAGGATTCTCACTGGTAGGCCATGAGAAGGTGCCATGTGAGTTTGAATTAAGAACTAGAGATCCCAGCCACACAGTTGATGGTACTGGGAACTGGGGAAGGCCTGACAGCTGAATACAGATTACTGGGAAGGACCAGGAGCTAGCTTAGCCAGAGATTTCTATTTTTTGTACTGAGATACTGTACCCCTGACTGGCTTGCCAGGGCAAAGGGGGGAAGGAAAGACTGTGTGTGTGTGTGTGTGTGTGTGTGTGTGTGTGTGTGTGTGTTGGGGGGGTTAAGAGACTATTTAATAGTGACATTCTGCCATTACTCTAAACCTCTATAACTTTTGAATAAATAGTCCCTTTCCTTTTCACCAACCTCTGGCATTGAGAGCCGTAATTCCAATTCCTAAGGGCGATGGACAAAGCAAAACTGGTACAGAGGGACCTTGGGAGAGAAGGGGTCCCTTCGGTAACAGAATCTTATCCCCCACATGGGTCCATTCTGTAGCAATACCAATTATTTACAAAGATAAAGTAAGGAGAAGAGCTGCGGTCGTTATGGAATTTACCACATTCTGTTATCCAGTAATTTATATTATCCATATGTATTTTAAAGAATTATCTCAAACATTTCCATGATGGGACCTATATTTGCATATCTGATGAATCATAATTATGGTACATGAAATTAAAGATTTTTGGAGTATTCATCTTTATGGAGTATGTACACAAAATATTTAAAATGATAAGTAGCATGCAGTAGCTAAAAGTAGTAGGTGAGGGTATTGGCTTTAAAGTACAGTGTTGAGTGAAAAATAAAAAGTGAGAAACCATGAAATTTGTGTCATGATATAATCTCCATAAGTCAGAAGTGGATGCATATTTTACAAGCATACATACAAACTAAAAGGCACATCATCAACATGTGGTTCGCACTTCATGGAGGCAGGGGTAAATTTATAGGTTTTGAGCAGCTCACATGTAAGGCCCAGCCTACTGCATGGATGATTTGGCTTCTTTCTGCCCCTTCAGCTTCTTTTCACATCTGTTTCTTCTTTAGACGTGCATTTTAACCACACTGATTACCAAAAGTGCCATGTTCCTTATGCCCCTCAGCTCATTTACTCTTTGATATTCTCCATGGATTGAAAGCTTTGTTCCTCTTTATTTAGTTAATTAACAGTCATTCTTCAGATTTCAACACAAATGTCACTTCCTCTGTGAAGGCTTTCTAATTCCTTACATGAGTCTGGGTGGCTGGCTGCTCATAGACACAGAATTGTGAATATTTTCTTGAAAGCACTGGTCAGAGCTATTTGACATTTTAATTTATATATCTACCCTGTAAGTTTCATGAGAATAAGGACTACCTTATTTGTTTTCAATTTATTCCTCTTATATTATACATTGTATGATGCAATGTGGAACTTGAAAAATATCTGTTGAATTAAGGAAAGAATAGAGAAGTTCAGTGTCACCCAGCATTGATTACAGATAGGGATACACATACACAGATTCATGTATATATGTGCATGTATACATATATGACATCTAATGTAAAACTGATTGGCATATGTGTAGTGTTTCAAGTTGAGCTTTCCTTAATAGAACTCTCCTTTTTGCCTAGTTAACTGCTATTTGTCTCCTCTTGAGTCTCATTTTAATTGATCTTTCAAGAAGCTCTAAGTTAAATCTTTAGAACCCTGTTATATATACTGTGTTTTTCTTTTTCTACCACATATTACAATTGTAATTTAATGTATCTAGATATATTAATGAGATTTTAATTACCACATAGGAATCATATATTATATATGAGAAAACAAACAATTATTATTTGGAAAGCTGATGGCATTTAATAATTTGGTCCATTCAATTACATGTTCAGATTATATGTTACAAA
>PVKU01017419.1:0-11539 GCA_004027475.1 Anoura caudifer | reverse complement strand
CTAAAAGCACAATTCTAAGGATCAGTGAATCCAAGGGCTGCTTCTTTGAAAAGATACACAAAATTGACAAGCCTTTAAGCAGACTCATCAAGAAAATAAGAGAGAGGACCCAAATAAACAAAATCAGAAATGAAAGAGGAGAAATTACAACTGACACTACAGAAATACAAAGGATTGTAAGAAATTACTATGAAGAACTGTATGCCAAGAAATTCAAAAACCTAGGTGAAATGGACAAGTTTCTAGAATAATATAATCTTCCAAAACTCAATGAAGAAGAAGCAGAAAGCCTAAACAGACCAATAACAGCAGATGAAATTGAAGCAGTAATAAAAAACTCCTGACACACAAAAGCCCAGGACCAGATGGTTTCACAGGAGAATTTTACAAAGCATTTAAGGAAGAGCTAACCCCTATCCTTCACAAACTTTTTGAAAAAATCCAAAATGATGGAAGACTCCCAAACTCTTTTTCTGAAGCCAGCATCATTCTAATCCCCAAACCAGATAAAGACATAACAAAGAAAGAAAACTTCAGGCCCATATCGCTGATGAACATAGACGCTAAAATCCTCAACAAAATACTGGCAAACCTCATCCAACAATACATTAAAAAGATCATACATCATGACAAAGTGGTATTCATCCCAGGGATGCAAGGATGGTTCGACATACGCAAATCAGTAAATGTAATACATCACATAAACAAAAGCAAAGACAAAAATCACATGATCATATCAATAGATGCAGAAAAAGCATTTGATAAGGTACAGCACCCGTTTATGATAAAAACACTCAGCAAAGTGGGAATTGAGGGAGCATTCCTCAATATAATAAAGGCCATATATGAGAGACCTACAGACAACATCATACTCAACAGGCAAAAACTAAAATCTTTTCCACTAAGATCAGGAACAAGACAAGGGTGTCCACTTTCACCACTTCTATTCAATATAGTATTGGAAGTATTGGCCACAGTGATTAGACAAGAAAAGGAAATAAAAGGCATCCAAATCAGAAAGGAGGAAACAAAACTATCATTGTTTGCAGATGACATGATAGTGTACCTAGAAAATCCTATAGACTCAGCCAAAAAGCTCTAACTTAGTAAATGAATTTGGCCAAACAGCAGGATTCAAAGTCAATATCCAAAAATCAAAGGCATTTTTGTATACAAACAATGAAACAGCAGAAGAAATCAAGACAAAAATCCCATTCAATGTAGCAAAAAGAAAAATAAAATACCTAGGAATAAACCTAACCAAAGATGTAAAGCATCTGTACACAGAAAACTACACAACATTGAAGAAAGAAATCAAGGAAGACACAAACAAATGGAAACATATACCATGTTCATGGATCGGAAGAATTAACATCATCAAAATGTCCATACTACCCAAAGCAATTTACAGATTAAATGCAATACCTATATAATTACCAATGGCATATTTCACAGACATAGAACAAACACTTCAAAAATTTATTTGGAGGTATAAACAACCTCGAATAGCTGCAGTAATTTTGAGAAAGAAGAGCCAAGTAGGAGGGATCACAATACCTGATATCAAACTGTATTACAAGGCCACGGTAATCAAAACAGCCTGGTACTGGCACAAAAACAGACACATGGACCAGTGGAATAGAATAGAGAGCCCAAAAGTAAACCCATTTCTCTACGGTCAATTAATATTTGACAAAGGAGGCAGCAACATAAAATGGAGTAAAAGTAGCCTCTTCAACAAGTGGTGTTGGGAGAACTGGACAGCTACATGCAAAAAAAGGAAACTTGAACACCAACTTACACCATACACAAAAATAAATTCAAGGTGGATAAAAGATTTAAATATAAGCCATGACACCATTAAAGTCCTAGAGGAGAACGTAGGCAGGAAAATCTCAGACATTGCATGCAGCAACATTTTTACTGATATATCCCCTAAAGCAAGGTACATAAAGGAAAGAATAAACAAATGGGATCTCATCAATATAAAAAGCTTCTGCATGGCTAAAGAAAACAGTATTAAAAGAAAAAGAAAATCAACTATATGGGAAAACATATTTGCCAATGATACCTCAGACAAGGGTTTAATCTCCAAAATATATAAAGAACTTACACGACTCCACTCTAAGAAGATAAGCAACCCAATTAAAAAATGGACAAAGGACTTGAACAGACACTTCTCCAAGGAGGACATACAGAAGATCCAGAAACACATGACAAGATGCTCCATATCGCTAGGTATCAGAGAGATGCAAATTAAAACCACAATGAAATACCACCTCACACCAGTCAGAATGGCCATCATAAATAAAGCAACAAACAACAAGTGTTGGAGAGGTTGTGGAGAAAAGGGGACCCTAGTACACTGTTGGTGGGACTGCAGACTGGTACAACCACTATGGAAAGCAGTATGGAATTTTCTAAGAAAACTAAAAATGGACCTACCTTTTGACCCAACAATTCCACTGCTAGGATTATATCCTAGAAACCCTGAAACACCAATCCAAAAGAACCTATGCACTCCAATGTTCATAGCAGCACAATTTACAATAGGCAAGTGTTGGAAGCAACCTAGGTGCCCATCAGTAAATGAATGGATCAAGAAACTATGGCACATTTACCCAATGGAATTCTATGCAACAGAAAGAAAGGAGCTCCTACCTTTCACCATAGCATGGATGGAACTGGAGAGCATTATGCTAAGCGAAATAAGCCAGGAGGTGAAAGACAAATACCATATGATCTCACCTTTAACAGGAACCTTATCAAAAAAACAAACAAACAAACAAACAAGCATAATATAGCCAAAGACACTGAAATTGAGAACAAGAGTGGAGAGGGATAGGAATATCCAGGGAAAAGGGGAAGGGATTAGAGCAACAAGTATGAAAGACACATGGACAAAAGCTAGGGGTGGGGTGGAAATGGGAGGGAGCTGGGGAGGGCCGGGGTGGTGGGATGGGATGGGAGTAGAAAACAGAATACTGTATAAGAACAATAATTAAAAGAAAAGAAAAGAAAAAGAACAAAAACAAAGCCCAAAGTGAGTAGAAGGGAGGAAATAATAAAGATCAGAGCAAAAATAAATGAAATAGAGTCTAAAAATCAATACAAAAGTTCAATGAATCCTAGAGCTCATTCTTTGAAAAGATAAACAAGATGGACAAACCTTTAACCAGGCTCATAAAGAAAAAAAGAGAGGACCCAAATAAATAAAATCAGAAATGAAAGAGGAGAAATAACAACTCACACTAAAGAAATACAAAGGATTGTAAGATATATTATAAACAATTACAATTCAACAAATGGGACAACCCAGATGAAATGAATAAATTCCTAGAAACATATAATCTTCCAAAGCTAAATCAGGAAGAACCAGGGAATCTGAATAGACAGATTATACCTAGTGAAACTGAAGCAGTAATTTAAAAACTCCCAAACACAAGAGCCCTGGACTGTGTAGCTTCACAGGTGAAGTTTAGCAAACATTCCAGAAAGAACTAACAACCTCTCTTTCTCAAACTATTCCAAAAAATTCAAGAAGATGAAACAACTCCTAAACTCATTCCACCATCCACTGTAATCCTAATTCCAAAACCAGATAAAGACACCACAAAGAAGGAAAATTATAAACCAATATTCCTAATAAACATAAGTGCTAAAATCCTTAACAAAATATTACCAAAATGAATACAGTAATACATCAAAAAGATCATACCCAGTGGCCAAATGGGGTTTATTACAGGGATACAAGGTTGATACAACAATTGCTAATCAATAAATGATACATCACATAAACACAATGAAGTATAAAAACCACATGATCATAACAATAGATGCAGAATAAGCATTTGAAAAAATCTAGTGTATGATAACAAAAGCTCTCAGCAAAATCGGTATAGAGGGAATATACCTACTCTCAATAAAGACCATATATGACAAACCCACTGCCATCATCATTCTCTTTGAGCAAAAACTATAAGCATTTCCCTTAAGACTGGGAACAAAACACGGATGTCCACTTTCACCTCTCTTATTTAACATGCTTTTGGAAGTCCCAGCCACTGTAATCAGACAAGAAGAAGGAAAAATGCATCCAAATTGGACAGGAAGAAGTAAAACTATCTTTATTTGCAGATGGCATGATTCTGTACATAGAGTCCCAAAGATTCTGCCAAGACATTATTAGAACTGATAAATGAATTCAGCAAAGTAGCAGGATACAAAATTAATATCTGAAAATCAGTTGCATTTTATACACCAACAACAAACTAAAAGAAAGAGAAATTAAGAAAACAATACCAACTTCCGGCCAAGATGGAAGTGTAGGTGGACACACTGTGCCCTCTCGCACAACCAAAATTAAGGAAGGACAACAAAGATTTAGAAACAAGGAAACAACCAGAACTCATAGAAAATTGAACTGTACAGAAGTCCAACAACCAGTCATCCAGACCGGTAAGAGGAGTGGAGTCCCAGTAGGAAAAAGTGGAGGTTGGTGAACCTGGGCATGCAGGCAGCAGCAGCTGGCAGACCCCAGGTGCACAGGCAGCAGCTAGCAGGTCCCAGGTACGGGATGGCAACTGTGCAGACCCAGTGAGGCAGCTGGCTGACCAGGTGGTCCCATATTCACATGCAGATCATCCAGGCAAAGAAGAAGTGGCAGAAAGGACCAAAATCCTAGAGAGAGTAGAGAAAGCGCCATGTTCCCTCTCGGAACCTGCCCCCACATACAGCATCACTACCCAGCAACTGGGCTGCCTCGCCCTGGGGAACACATAAGGCTCCACCCCTCACTATGTAAAAGCCACAAGCAGACCAAAAAAAAAAAAAAATGGTTCAAACTGGAGAACAAATCAAAGCCCCAGAGCCAATTCTTCTAAGCGACCAAGAGATAGCCAACCTATCAGATGCACAGTTCAAAGCACTGGTGATCAGGATGCTCACAGAATTGGTTGATTTTGCTCGCAAATTAGATGAACAAATGAAGGCTACAATAAGTGAAATGAAGGAAAATGCACAGGGAACCAATAGTGATGGGAGGAAAACTGGGACTCAAATCAATGGACTGGAGCAGAAGGAAGAAAGAAACAACCAAACAGAAAAGAAGGAAGAAACAAGAATTCAAAAAAAAAAAAAATGAGGAGAGGCTTAGGAACCTCCAGGACATCTTTAAATGTCCCAACATCCAAATCATAGGGGTACCAGAAGGGGAAGAAGAAGAGCAAGTGGAAAACTTATTAGAACAAATAATAAAGGAGAACTTCCCCAATCTGGCAAGGAAATAGACTACCAGGAAATCCAGGAAGTTCAGAGAGTCCAAAAGAAGGTGGATCCAAGGAGGAACACACCAAGGCACTTCATAATTATGTTAGCCAAGATTCAAATGAAGGAGAGAATTCTAGAAGCAGCAAGGGACAAGGGCACAGTCACCTACAAAGGAGTTCCCATCAGACTGTCAGCTAATTTCTCGAAAGAGAACTTACAGGCAAGAAGGGCCTGGAAAGAAGTATTTGAAGTCTTGAAAGGCAAGGACCTACATCCAAGATTGCTCTATCCAGCAAAGCTGTCATTTAGAATGGAAGGGCAGATAAAGTGCTTCTCAGATAAGGTCAAGTTAAAGGAGTTCATCATCACCAAGCCCTTATTATATGAAATGTTAAAGGGACTTACCTAAGAAAAAGAAGATAAAAAATATGAGAGTAAAAAAACAGCAAACTCACAGATACTAACAACCACACCTAAAACAAAAGCAAACTAAGCAAACAGCTAAAACAGGAACAGAAACACAGAAATGGAGATCACATGGAGGGTTAGCAACAGGGGAGTGGGAGGAGGAGAGAGGGAAAAAAGGTACAGAGAATAAGTAGCATAGACGGTAGGTAGAAAATAGACAGGGGGAGGGCAAGAATAGTGTGGGAAATGTAGAAGCTAAAGAACTTATGACACATGGACATGAACTAAAGGGGCATGTGAGTGGGAGGGGGTGTACAGGGTGGAGGGGAATGATGGGGGAGAAATGGGACAACTGTAATAGCATAATCAATAAAATATACTTAAAAAAAGGAAAACAATCCCATTCACAATTGCTTCAAAAAGAATAAAACACCTAGGGATAAATTTAACTAAGGATGTAGTAGAGCTGTACTTGGAAAACTATATGACACTGAAAAAATTGAAGAAGATATAAATAAGTGGAAGCACATCCTATATTCATGGATAGGAAGAATTAACATCACTAAAATGTCCATACTACCCAAAGCAGTCTATACATTCAATGGAATTCGTATCAAGATTCCAATGGTGTATTTCACAGAACTAGAACAAATATTTCAAAAAGTTATTTAGAACCACAAAAGACCCCAATAGCAACAGCGATCTTGAGAAAGAACAGAGTTGGAGGAATCATGCTACCTAATATCAAACTATACTTTAAGCCCATAGTAATCCAAACTGCATGGTACTGACATAAAAATGGACATTTTCAATGAAACAGAATAGAGACCAGAAATAAATGAACACCTTCATAGTCAATTAATATTTGACCAAGGAGGTAAAAATATACAATGAGTTAAAGATAGTTTATTGAGTAAATGGTTTTGGGAAAATTGGACAGGTACACACAAAAAAAAAATGAAACTAGACTACTTTTTACACTGCACACAAGAATAAACTCAAAATGGCTTAAAAACTTAAATGTTAGACCTGAAACCATGAAAATCCTAGAAGAAAACATAGGCAGTAGAATCTTGGACATTTCTTATAGCAACATTTTTTCTGCTGTGTCACCTTGGACAAAGGAACAAAAGAAAAATTAAACCCATGGGACTACATCAAACTAAAAAGTTTTTTCACAGCAAAGGAAATCATCAACAAAATGAAAAGATACTCCACTGAATAGGAGAATATATTTGCTGATATACCTGATAAGGGGTTACTATACATAGTGTACAAAGAACTTTTAATAAACATGTGAAAAGATGCTCAACATCATTAATCATCAGAGAAATGCAAATTAAAACCATCATGAAATATCATCTCACACTTGTCAGTACAGCTATCATCAATAAATCAACAAACAAATGGTGGTAAGGATGTAGAGAATGGGGAATCCTTATGCACTGTTGGGGAATACAGATTGGTGCAGCCACTGTGGAAAGCAGTATGGAGCTACCTCAAAAAATTAAAAAAGGAACTGCCTTATGACCCAGCAATTCCACTTCTGTGAATTTATCCAAAGAAACCCGAGACACTAATTCCAAAGAATATATACTCCTCTATGTTCATTGCAGCATTATTTACTACAATCAACATTTGGAAGCAACCTAAGTGTCCATTAGTAGGTGGGTGGATAAAAAAAGCTGTGGTACATTTATTTAATGGAATACTATTCAACCATAAAACAGAAGAAAATTTTACTCTTTATGACAGCATGGATGAACCTGGAGAACATTATACTAAATATACTAAGCCAGTTAGAAAAAGACAATTACCATATTGTTTCACTTATATGTGGAATCTAATGAAGAAACTGAACTAACAAGCAAAATAGAGACAGACTCATTGATAGGGAGAGCCTGACAGCTCTGTGGGTATGGGTTGGGTGGAGGAGGGTTCAAGCCAAAAGGAGGGAAAGAACTTATGGACATGGACAGGTGATTGAGGTGCGGAAGGAGTAAGTGGAGGTGGAAGAGGACATGGGGGGATAAATGGTAATGGAAAAATACAATAAAAATTAAAATAATTATTACTAGAAACAAAGGACATTTTATAATGATAAAAGGCTCAATTCATCAAGAGGCTATATCAATTATAAATATATTCAGCTAATATCAGAGCCCCAAAATTTAAGAAGTAAAATCTGATAGAATTGAGGAGAAAATAGACAATTCAACAAAAATAACTGGACACTTCAACACTCTACTTTTTGTTTTTTCAATTTTTTTAAATTTTAATTGTTGTTCGAGTACAGTTGTCTGTATTTTACTCCCATCCTTGCCCACCTCCGGAAGCCCTCCCTACCACCCTCCCATTTTCAACCCGCCCCCTACCTTTTCTCCATGTGTCCTTTACACTTGTTCCTGTAGACCCTTCTCATTTTCCCCTGAAATTCTCTCCCCTCTCCCCTCTGGTCACTGTCAGCATCTACTTTTAATAATGGATAAGACAACTAGATAAATCTGTAAGGATATAGAAGACTTGAGCAATACTATAAACCAACTAGAACTAACTGACATGTATAGAACACTTAACAACAGCAGAATACATTTTCTGCTCAAGTGCACATGAAACATTCTCTAAGACATACCATATGTTAAGTCATAAAACAAGTCTTAATAAATTTAAAGTAGCTGAAATCATAACAAGTATGTGCTATGACCACAATGGAAGAGCAGAAGTCAATAACAGGAAAAAAATCATGGAAATTCACAAATACCAGGGTGAGCAAAGGTAAGTTTACAGTTATTTGTATGGAAAATAATACAATAATTAAAAAAATACAGGAATAAACTGTGTTTTGCATACTCACCACTGTAAACATACTTTTGCCACACCTTCTTTCACATATGTAAAAATAACAATGTAATTCTAAATAACCACAGGACACAGAAGAAAATCACAAGGAAAATTTTAGAATGCTAAATATAAATGAAAATTAAGGTATAATATGCCAAAACTTAAGAAATACCACTAAAACAGTGCTTAGATGAAAATTTATAGCTATAAACATCAGCATTTAAAATAAGATCTCAACTTCTATCCACCATTGTACTAGAAGTTCTAAACAGGGAGACTAGGCAATATACAAAAGACATCAACATTGTAAGGGAAAAGTAAAACAATCTCTATTTACAAATTACATAATCTTGTATATAGAAAATTCTACTCAATACACACACACACAAACTATTAGTATGAATAAATAAATTCAGCAAGGTTGCAAAACAGATCAACATACAAAAATCAGTTTTTATTCTGGTAATGAACAATCTGAAAATAAAATTGAGGAAACAATACCATTAACAATAGCATCAAAAAGAATAAAAATTCTTAGGAATAAATTTAACAGAAGAAGTTCAAGATTTGTACACTGAAAGCTAGAAAGCATTAGTTGGAAGAAATAATTTAGTCTTAAATAAATAGGAGGGAGGGAGATGACAGCAAGATAGGTGGGAGCAGAGTGCACTTCCCCTGTGCAAGGGTGAAATACCTAGTTGATCTTCTGAGGAACAGAGCAAACAGCCAATGGTATTGCACCATATGTGAACACTGGAGACCAAAAGTTGCAGAGGATATTGAAATATCAGACGGTGAGACAATAAAACCTGGAGCTGTGAAAAGACCACAGTTAGACCCAAACAGCAGTCATCCCAACAATGGAGACAGTGAGACAAATTTCACTTTGCTACTGCAGAGAAATTGCAAGGTGGGAGCAGTGAACACCTGGAAGAGGAAGAGGAATCCCACCAACAAAGGAACCACCAACAGGTAACAATGGAAGAAGGTGAAGGAGGGAGTGGAAGCCACACTAACCTCAATCCAGGACCAATCTGGAAATACAACTAAATGGTGGAGAAATTACCAACAACAAACAACTGAACGAGAGAGAGAAGTCTAAAAACCTTGTACAAACAGTAGAATCCACTTCAACACAACTTGTCTACATCTGCACAACAGAATACAAGACATGGTGGACAGAGTGACCCTCAGTTAAACAGCTGGAGGAAAGGACCCAACAAAGGAAGACCCAACATAATCAAAACCCAAAGACAAACAGAGAGCCAACATAAATGATAGCCAAAGACCAGTGAACTCAGGAGATTAAGGAGACTGCACCACTGAATCTCACAGGTATTCTACCAAAGAAGTTCACACCATAAACCCAGGTTGTCAGAACAAATCAATTTAAGAAGCAGAGGCTAACAAAAAGAGTCTAACAAACAATGGGAAGACAAAGAATCCCCAAATGAAAGGAAAGGAGGAAGCCTCAGAAAGAATGCTAAATGAAATAGAGGCAAGTCAACTATCTGATATTGAGTTCAAAGCAATGGTTATCAGGAAGCTCAATGAGCTCACAGAGAATTACCAGAAACTACAGGGAAACTACAATGAACTCACTGCAAACTATATCAACATGAAAAAGGAAATAGAAACTATCAACAAGGGCCAAGAGGAAACAAAAAATATAATTTCTGAATGGAAGAACACAGTAGAAGGATTCAAAAGCAGGCTAGATGAAGCAGATGATCGGATCAGCAAGCTAGAGAACAAGGTAGAAAAAACACCCAGAAAGAGCAAGAAAAGGAAAAGAGGCTCAGAAAGAACAAAGAGGGATTAAGGGAAAAACATGAAATGTAATAATACCCGTACAATAGGGATACCAGAAGGAGAAGAGCAAGGGATAGAAAACGTGCTTCAAAAAGTAATGATGGGAGGACTTCAGGACAAGATGGAGGCATAGCTGGACATGCTGTGCCTCTTCTCACAACCAAGATTAAGGACAACAAAAATATAGAACACACACACACAAAGAAAACCCACCAGGACAGAGAGAAAATTGAATTGTGCAGGAGTCAAACAACAACGATTCACCCAGACCGGTAAGAGGGGCAGAGTCAGCGGTTGGTGGAGTTGGATTGCTGCGGGATAAGCCGGTGGTGGTCCCTGTGCACAGTCACTCCAGGTGCACAGGTGGTGGCATTGCCAAACACCAGAGGTCAGGTGTGGCGCACAAGGTGGCGGACCGCAGACAGACATTCGGGATCAGATAAACCAGGCAAAAACAGGCAGCAAGACAGACTGCGTGATGGAGACCCCCAGGGCCAGGAAGTGAAGCCTAAAAGCACCCATTGAAAATACTTGTAGGGGCTGAGGTGCCAGGAGGCAGTCCCAGCCTCACAGGAGAGTTTGTTGGGGAGACCCATGGGGTCCTGGAGCATATGCAGGTGCACCCACATGGAAATCAGCATCAGAAGTGCCCAATTTGATAGGAGAAAGAGGCTGAAGGTACTGGAATCTGTGAGACAGCATGGAGCAAGCACCATTGTTCCCTCTCAGGCCCCACCCCCACATCCAGCATCACAACCCAGCAACTGGGCTGCCCCGTCCTGGGGAACTCCTAAGGCTCCACTCCTCACCTACATAATAGATGTGACCAGACAAAAAAAAAAAATAAAGATGGCTCAAAAGGGAGAACAGACTGGGGACCCATAGCTAATTCATCTGAGTGACCAGGAGGTGGTCAACCTATCAGATGCACAGTTCAAAGCTCTGGTGATTATGAAGCTCACAAAATTGGTAGATTTTGGTTGGAAATTAGAGGAACAAATGGAGGCTACAGTAAGTGAAATGAAGGAAAATGCACAGGGAACCAATAGTGATGGGAGGAAAACTGGGACTCAAATCAATGGAATGGACCAGAAGGAAGAAAGAAACAACCAAACAGAAAAGAAGGAAGAAACAAGAATTCAAAAAATGAGGAGAGGCTTAGGAACCTCCAGGACATGTTTAAATGTCCCAACATCTGAATTATAGGGGT
>PVKU01017418.1:0-11540 GCA_004027475.1 Anoura caudifer | reverse complement strand
GTTGGTGATGACCAGAACCAGCAGGACTGTGCTGAAGAAGAGGATGAGGATGAAGTGAGAACCACACGTGCTCAGGGCCTTGGCTGCAGCACCCTCAGCCTTGATCCTTAGCACAGCTTTCAGGATGAAAGAGTAGGACAGAACAATAAGGATGAGATCAGAACCCAGCAGGGTCCAGCCTGTCACAAACTGGTAGAGCCGGCTGAAGGTGATGTCATCACAGGAGAGTTTGGACACAGACAGATTAGTGCAGATGCAGTTCTTGATGATGTTCTCTCCACAATATCTGAGTCTGGAAGAAAGTATGGGGATAGGCATAGTAAGAATGCCATTCCGGGCCACAACAAATATGGCAGCCCTAGCCACAAATTGATCAGTGATGATGGATGAGTATCGTAGTGGGTGGCAAATGGCCACATACCGGTCATAGGCCATGACCATGAATGTGCAAGACTCCATGGTCAAGAAACTGTTCATGATAAACATCTGCAGGAAGCAGGCAGAGAAGCTGATGGACCTGCGGTCAAACCAGAAGATGGCCAGGACCTTGGGGATGACAGTGAGGCAGAGCACAATGTCCAGCAAGGAGAGGAGGCTGAGCAGGTAGTACATGGGCTCATGCAGAGATGCCTCCAGCCGGATGGTGATCAGAAGAGTGGCATTGGCACCCATGGCCAGGAGGAAGAGGAGGCTGAGAGGCAGGGACAGCCAATGCTGCCAACTCTGGTAGTTAGGGAAGCAGATGAGGTGGAATTCAGAGACTGCAGCAGTGGAGTAGTTGCTGGGTGAGGCCATGTAAAGATTCTTGATCACAACTGACAGTTCAGAAAACTTTAAAGGTAAGATAAAAATAAATCTATCCAGATATAATAAATACTCATAGAGAAGTGACTCATTTTCTGAAGAACCATTGAAAGATAATCATAGTTAAGTATCTGGTACTATCTAAATGCTTGGTAAATATAAACCAATCCAGGTTGTAAAAAGTCCTACAAGTAGAATGATAGGATGACCATATTTTTTATTTGCCTGGCATAGTTTCCATTTATACCTCTTTTCACTTTTAATAGTTTCTGAACTTGTTTGATAAGTTATATGATCATCCTTTTTTAAAAAAAGATTTTATTTATTTATTTTTAGAAAGAGGGGATGGTAGGGAGAAAGAGAGGGAGAGAAACACCAATGTGTGAGAGGTACATTGATCAGTTGCCCCTTGCATGCCCCCAACTGGAGATCTGGCCTGCAACACAGGCAGGTGCCAGGAGTTGGAATCAAACAGGTGACCTTTCAGTTCACAGGCTGATACTTGATCCACTGAGCCACTCCAGGCAGGGCATGAACATGCTTTTTACAAGAAAACACCATTGTTACCTGAATTTTGTAGGTGAAGAAACAAAGGTAAAGGTAATTAAAGTCATTTTACTAAAATCATAATAATGAAGCCATGACATGTGACCAAGAAGTCTGAATCATGGCTCTTCCTACCTTTTCTGCCTCATGCAGAAAACAAAAACCCTCATGCAGGCCCTGCTGCTAGAGCAGATAAGTCATAGGCCCCAAACAAATACCTGTCCCTGTCCTTTCTCCAAGAGAAGATATCACAGGCAAAGGAGAAATCAGGGCTAAGTGCATCACCAGAAAGTATCTAAAGACTTTATTAGCATTATGACTATCAATTGTACAGGAAATAGCACCTAGAGAAGATATTCAAAGTTTCCTAATGTCCTGGGCAAAAAAATTTCAGAAGTCATTGATTTTGTCCAATAGCACTATTCCAAGAGCGAGGGATAGAAGCACCTGCTGTCTTCATCTGATTGATTACATGTGGATTCTTGGTCAGTTACAAACCCTGACCTGAGTAAACAGTTCTCATGTGTTCCTGGCCTGGTATACCACAAGCAGTTATGAACAAAATCAAGACACCTATGAGATAACCTTTTATATTGTTGCCATGAGAAGGCCTATCTCATAACATTGGTTGATATAACCCAGTGATATTACTTGTTTCTAATGCTCTGGGGAAGTCCAACCTTAACCAGTTTTTGTCAACAGTGGCAGTGATCTTATGAGTCCGCTTCTTTATATTTTCTGAGAAAGTTAAAGTCTGTTCCTCAAAGGCAAGAAGGGTGAATATTTGAAGGCAGTTTTGGAAGTTGGAAAAAACAAATTTGTCCTTCTGTTTTGCCTAATATATTATCACTTTCCATATAACCTAGAGAAGCACTTCTAATAAAGATATAATGTGAGCCACATACAAAAAATTTTGAGAAGGCTGACAGCCCCAGGGTAGGGTGACTGGGGGGTGAAGGGAGGAAAGAAAAGGACTCATGGACATGGACAACAGAGAGGTGACTGCAGAGATGGGGGGTGGGTGGAGGTGGAAGATGGTGTAAGGGGGATAAGTGGTAAGGAAGAAATACAATAAAAAATCAGGAAAAAATTAAAAGAAAACATGCAAAATTAGTTATAATTACATTTTAACTTGATATATCCAAAATATTATCACTTTAACATGTAATTAATGTAAAAAATTGTTAAAGAGCTAACCTATGCACCCCAATGTTCATAGCAGCACAATTTACAATAGCCAAGTACCTATCAGTAAGTCAGTGGATCAAAAAGCTTTGGTATATTTACATAATAGAATATTGCACAACAGAAGGAAGGAGATTCTACCCTTTGCAACAGAATGGATGGGACTGGAGAGCATCATGCTAAGTGAAATAAGCCAGGTAGTGAAAGATAAACACTACATGATCTCAGCTATAAGTGGAAACTAATCAACAAAACAAACAAGCAAGCAAAATATAACCCAAGACACTGAAACAAAGAACAAACTGACAGTAACCAGAGGAGCAGGGAGAGGGATAATGGGGAAAGAAGGGAAAAGTTCATCAAGGAATGTGTATAAAAGACCCATGGACAAATCCAATGGGGGAGTAGGATTGAGGGTGGGAGGTGGGAGGTGGGGATGGGTGAGCTGAAGGAGAGTGGTGAGAGGAAAATGGAGACAACTGTACTGGAACAATAATAAAACAGGAACTAATTTACATTCTTAGTTTTTATCTTTGTACCAAGTCTTCAATATCAGGTGTGTATTTGACACTCGCAATGCACCTCAATTCTGCAAGCCTCGTTTTTCAAGTGCTCAATAGTCACATGTGGCTACTGGCTATTCTATTGGACGGTACGGGTCCAGACTTTCAGAAAACTAAACATTTCTCTTTTTATTTTGCTTAACATATGAGTTTGCCCTTGGTGTTAGCCACTTGGTATCTGTGACTCTTGGGTTATATAGGGGAACTCCTTTCGTTTAGTTCTATTTCTGGGTCATCTCAAAATTATAGTTTGTATTTTCTTTTTCAATACTTTTCACCAATGTTTCTTTAGAGATTTCTTAGCAAACTAAACTTTCAAATTCATGATGGAAATACATTATTAAGGACAGAGACAATCAACACATTCAGAGCTCCCAGTTCAGGTGACACAGGTGCCTGTACCAGAGTCCACGACTTTCCCAAAATACAAAACTCCTTGACTCAGGCTAGATAGCATTATTCCCTCACTTCTACATTAAGCCAATGGAGTTATTTATTTATTATTTTTTAAAGAATCAATGTCACTATTTAGTAAAGAGTGCCAAAATATTCAGATATTTTCAAATGTGTTCACAGGAACACTACTCTTTCATATAACATATATTTGGCAAGTGGAACTAGGCTTTATTAACAAAGGGTGGCCAAAGATCTGAGGTTCAAAATATAGAAGTAGAATTATAAAACAACTATGACTTCAGACATAATCCAGATAAAAACCATCCTGTTAGTCAGACTGTACCTGGATTCCAGTGATCTTAAAGAAGTAAATCTATTTCTATAAACTCATCTGCTTTGTTCTCAGTTGGTTATAGTGTTCTTTTTTTCCTGGATCAATACACCACAAATATACTATTGACTCCACACCTAGTCTGGAGTCTTCTGGGGAGCAATGGAAAATCTTTTTTATCCCACCTAAAAAGCAGGAAAGAACACTGGGAGACAAGGCAGGATGATCTGGAAAGCCAGGAAGGAAAATCAGGTAGCTGGGATTACTGTCCTATCATATATGGTGCTTCTAGGACAATATTCTCTAGGGGTGACTGAATTGCAGTTGAGAATATAAACTCCTGGTCTCCCGTTGCCGCAGGGTGTTAATAAGGAAGGTATAGTTTTAATTTAAGAACACTCACCTTGAAAATCTTGGCTTCTCTAAAAGGGTGCTATACAGCTTATACTAGAGAAATTTGTTCTCATATGAAAGCAGTGACCCACCAGATTTGAGGTATTGGTAGCCTCTGAATCTGCAGCACCATATGTGTTGTAGTTGTATCAGAATAATTTCCCCTCCCAGCTTACACTGCATACCTGGAGCACTATATGCCTCATAATTCCCATTGTCATGACTTTCCTGTCTCTAAAGCAGACCTACTAGCTTGAGTAGGATGTACTGTACTGCTGCTTTTTATGACTGCTTACAATACCATGTGGACCAGCTCCTCAGAGGCATCAGAGGCTATTTTCAGGGCCCTAAGCTCTATTATGCCCCTTCCTTCCCCATAGCCCATGGGGACTAAAACCACTTTAGGCATCTGATCCTAGACCATAAGCCTCACTCCTGGGGGATATAGGGGAATGAGGCAAAAGAGGTGAGAGAGCAGCAAGAGCAGAGAAAACAAAGAAGACAAAATTTAATATGGGAATGTTGCTGAAGAGGGAGTTGAGGGAAACCAAGAAGATGGGAGCTGGGGCAGCATGAAGTGATCTACATAAAGAGCATATATGCTTGAATAAACATCTGTTTATCCACTTGGGACAAACAGAAATTTATTTTAGACATTAAATGTACTCTTGGAGAATTTATGTTTCAATGGGGATTTAATATTATCTTTTAAGTGGTGTTATTTCATTATGGTCACTTTACAAAATGGGCTATGAAGTGTAACATACTATGGATATATTATTTTCTCTTATTTCCCATAGTGCAGTGGCTTAATTGGAAACAGGAATAGATAAGTGAAACATTTATTGATTTACTTTTTTGACTTTAAATATTTTTCACTTACAATTGATATGTAATGGGAGGAGGAAAACAAGAAGAGAAGAAGGAGGAGGAAGAGGAGAGGAAGGGAAAGAAGAAGAACTCATTTATGTCTATGTAATTTAACGTGTATACATTCAATATACTGAACAAACATTTTTACACTGTTTATTTATTCTTGAAAACAACAAGAAGTAATAAAGGGCAATTGTACAGGTGGAAAATCTTTTTTAAGGGTTCAGGCTGTTTTTTAATGATTTTAAATTTATTTTAATTTTAATTTAATTTTAATTTTTAAGTGTTTACTGTAACATTCAATCCAGTAGAGACAAATCTTAAGATGTCCTTCTGGTTCTTTAATCCTTTATTTATTTATTAATTATTATTATTTCATATATTTTATTGATTATGCTATTACAGTCATTCCATTTCCCCCCTTCACTCCTTTCCACCCTGCACACCCCCTTCCACCCACATTCCCTTTAGTTCATGTCCATGTGACATACTTATAAGTTCTTTAGCTTCTACATTTCCCATACTAATCTTACCCTCCCCCTGTCTATTTTCTACCTACCATCTATGCTACTTATTCTTTGTACCTTTTCCCCCTCTCTCCTCCTCCCACTCTCCTGTTGCTAACCCTCCATGTGATTTCCATTTCTGTGATTCTGTTCCTGTTCTAGCTGTTTGCTTAGTTTGTTTTTGTTTTAGGTGTGCTTGTTAATACCTGTGAGTTTGCTGTCTTTTTACTGTCCTATTTTTTATCTTCTTTTTCTTAGGTAAGTCCCTTTAACATTTCATGTAATAAGGGCTTGGCGATGATGAATTCCTTTAACTTGATCTTATCTGAGAAGCACTTTATCTGCCCTTCCATTCTAAACTAAAGCTTCGCTGGATAGATCAATCTTGGATGTAGGTCCGTGTCTTTAATGACTTGGAATACTTCTTTCCAGCCCCTTTTTGCCTGTAAAGTCTCTTTTGAGAAATTTGCTGACAGTCTGATGGGAACTCTTTTATAGGTTATTGTCTCCTTATTTCTTGCTGCTTCTATTACAGAGCAGACATACAGACAGGTGTATGCCTCTCACACACAGGGCCAAAGGGCCCGGGAGGTCACAGTATACTATTACCGAAAGGATCCTCTACTGGGCTTGATCCTGTGCCAGACAGGAAAGAAGTCTCTCAATGCCAGAGATTCGTGAAAAGGAAAGGAAATATTTATTTAATGCTATACAGACTTAAAGTAGTGACCTAAAGTCTTCATTAAAATATCAAAGTCCAAAAGAACCTATGCACCCCAATGTTCATAGCAGCACAATTTACAATAGCCAAGTGTTGGAAGCAACCTAGGTGCCCATCAGTAAATGAATGTCTCAAAAAACTATGGTACATTTACACAATGGAATTCTATGCAGCAGAAAGAAAGAAGGAGCTCCTACCCTTCATGACAGCATGGATGGATCTGGAGAGCATTATGCCAAGTGAAATAAGCCAAGAAGTGAAAGACAAATACCATATGATCTCAGTTTTAACAGGAACCTAATTAACAGAACAAACAAACAAGCATAATATAACCAAAGACACTGGAATTGAGAACAAGAGAGGAGAGGGGTAGGAATTTCAAGGCAAAAGGGGAAGGGTTTAGAGCAACAAGTATAAAAGACACATGGACCAAAGCCAGGGAGGGAGCTGGGGAGTGTTGGGGAGGTAGGCTGGGATGGGAGTAGAAGACAGAAAATTGTACAAGAACAACAATTAAAATTAAAAAAAAAAGAAGCAATATAAAAAAATATCAAAGTCCTTTAGGATACCCACAGACACCCACAGTGCTTCCTTCTGCCCCCACCCTAATTCAGGGTACCGTAACTCAGGAAAAGAAGCAAACATCCGTGTTTCAGGCTGCTGGCACAATCAGCTATGTCATCGTCCAGGCAGGATCTCTCATTAATCCAAAGTCATATGGCACCTTCTCATGGTCTACTGGCAGGAGTTCTTTCACCCTTCTTCCAGGCAGAGTCTCTCCTGCTTCCCAGGCCACTCAGTCAAAGGGAGTACCCCAAAGCCATGGGGTCCTCTTCTACCAAAGCTGTGGGGGTCTGCACTCTGCCAAAGCCGAGTGGCTCCCCCTTCACCTAAGTTCTGTGGAGGGGGTGGCCACTCGACCAAAGCCAAGTGGTGGTTCTCTGCTAAAGCTACATTGTGATTCTTCCTTACATGGCTGCGGGGAGTCCTGACTCTACCAAAAGCACATGGTTCTCTTCCCAATGACTGCCACATCAGGGTTTAAATACCTGCAGCAATCCTCCTCTGCAGTCCCATTTCTGACTCCTTCTACAATCAGTTACACCTGCCAGCATTCTTCTATTATTCCAAGTTTACTGGGCTGCCATAAGTGAGTCTGAGCAGGTGTGTCCCCATGTCCTGGAGCCAATCTTCTCCAAGCTCCCATGCAGGTGCCATAACTTGGGGGTCCTGCCCCCCAGTTACATCTTGTGGGGGAGTCCTTTCCATCCCTCTGGCTCAGAGCATGGCCACAGCTACTTAACACATCTAAGCCACCAGCCAAAGGCAATAGATATGTTAAATGACCATACCATGGATTAGCTGCAAAGCTGTGGCTGTACAAAACAGCTCTGCATGTCCCTGCTCCATGTGTCCCTTCCCCCAACTCCCACCTGTGGGGGAAGGGGTGAGGACATCTTATATGTCCCTCTAATATTTCCTGGACACCCTGAGCTCTGGGCCCCATTCCAAATCCCTATTTTGCCCCCCCCCCCGCCTTGGCTGCACCCTGTATTACTTCTAGGATTCTCTACTTCATTTTAATCTTGGCTAATGTAATTATGATGTGCCTTTGTGTGTTTCTTCTTGGGTCCAACTTCTTTGGGACTCTCTGAGCTTCCTGGACTTCCTGGAAGTCTATTTCCTTTGCCAGATTGGGGAAGTTTTCCTTTATTATTTGTTCAAATAAGTTTTCCACTTGTTGCTCTTCCTCTTCCCCTTCTGGTACTCCTATGATTTGGATGTTGGAACATTTAAAGATGTCCTGGAGGTTCCTAAGCTTCTCCTCATTTTTTAAAATTCTTGTTTCTTCCTTCTTTTCTGTTTGGTTGTTTCTTTCTTCCTTCTGGTCCACTTCATTCATTTGAATCCCAGTTTCCTTCCCATCACTATTGGTTCCCTGTAGATTTTTCTTTATTTCACTTAGCATAGCCTTCATTTTTTTCATCTAATTTGTGACCAGATTCAACCAATTCTATGAGCATCCTGATCACCAGTGCTTTGAACTGTGCATCTGATAGGTTGGCTATCTCTTTGTTGCTTAGTTGTATTTTTTCTGGGGCTTTGATCCATTCTTCAGTTTGGGCCATTTTTTTCTGTTGACATGCCTGTTATGTAGTGAGGGGTGGAGCCTTAGGTGTTCCCCCAGGTGGGTCAACCCAGTGCCTGGGCTGTGATGCTATAGGTGGAGGAGGGGTCCGAGAGGAAACAATGGCACTTGATCTGCTCTCTGCTGGATTTCAGTTACTTCTGCTGTTTCCCCCAAGCACACCGGGCCCTTCTGGTGCTGATTCCTGTGTGGGTGGGTTTGTGTATGTTCTAGGAGCCTGTGGGTCTCTCCAGTGAAATCTCCTCTGAGTCTGGGAGTCTCTCCTGGCACCTCAAGCCCCACAGGTGTTTCATTGGTGTTTTGAGGCTTTGTTTCCCCACGCTGGGACCCTGGATTGTGAGGTCTGTCTTGCTACCCAGTTTCAGCTGGTTTATCTGTGCGCAAATGTGGGACCACCTGGTTTGCCAGTCACCTTGCATGCTGCACCCCTCCACAATCTGCTGCCTCATTGGGTCCCCTAGCTGCCACCCCACACCTGGGATCCAACAGCCACCCCTTTTTTTTGCCATGACCCCTCTACACCCAGCCTCCTGACACTGCCCTCCTACTAGACTGGAAGAATGTGTCTACTTTAATTCCTTGGTTATGGACTTCCATACAGTTCAATTTTCTGTCAGTACTGGTTGTTTTTGTTGTTTGTTTGTTTCTAAATTGTTGTTGTCCTTCTTTTGGTTGGGTGAGGAGGCACAGTGTGTCTACCTATGCTTCCTTCTTGGTTGGAAGTCCCTATTATTAATTTTTTTTATTGTTGTTCAAGTACAGTGGTCTCCATTTTCACCCCACTAAGCCTCCCCATGCCCACTTCCCACCCTTGAAACTGCCCCTTTTTGCTTTGTCCATGTGTCCTTTACACATTTTCCTTGATGGCCCTTCCCCTATTATCCCTCTCCCCCCTCCTCTCTGGTTACTGTCAGTTTGTTCTTTATTTCAATGTCTCTGGTTGTATTTTGCTTACTTCTTCTGTTCATTAGGTTCCAATTATAGGTGAGATCATGTGGTATTTGTATTTTACTGCCTGGCTTATTTCACTTAATATAATGGTCTCCTGTCCCATCCATTCTGTTGTGAAGGGTAGGAACTCCTTTATTTCTGCTGCATAGTATTCCATTGTATAAATGTACCATAGTTTTTTGATCCACTCATTTACTGATGGACACTTAGGGTGTTCCCACACTTCACTACTGTAAATAATGCAGCAATGAAATATTGGGGTGCATAGGTTCTTTTGAATTGGTGTTTCAGGATCCTTAGAGTATAATCCCAGCAGTGGTATTGCCCACATCAAAAGGCAGTTCCAGTTTTAGTTTTCTGAGGAAATGCCATACTGTTTTCCACAGTGGCTGCACCCGTCTGCATTCCCATCAACAGTGTACTGCAGTTCCCTTTTCTCCACAACCTCTCCAACACTTGTTGTTTGTTGATTTGTTTATGATGGCTATTCTGACTGGTGTGAAGTGGTATCTCATTGTGGTTTTAATTTGCATCTCTCTGATGGCTAGTGATACCAAGCATCCTTTCATGTGTCTCTGGGCCCTCTGTATGTCCTCCTTGAGAAGTGTCTATTCAAGTCCTTTGCCCGTTTTTTAATTGGGTTGTTTGTCTTTCTGGAGTGGAGTCATGCGAGTTCTTTATATATTTGGAGATCAAACCCTTGTCCAAGGTATCGTGTGCAAATATGTTTTCCTATATGGTTGGTTCTCTTTTCATTTTAATGCTGTTTTATTTAGCTTTGCAGAATCTTTTTAATTTGACAAAGTCCTATTTACTTATTGTTTCCTTCATGTCCCTTGCTGTAAGGGACATATCAGTGTAACCACTGTTATGTGGAATATCTGAGATTTTCCTGCCTATGTTCTCCTCTATGATTTTTATGGTGTTGCAACTTTTATTTAAGTCTTTTATGCATCTTCAATTTATTTTTGTGTATGGTGTAAGTTGGTGATCAAGTTTCATTTTTTTGCATGTAGCTGTCCAACTCTCCCAACACCATTTGTTGAAGATGCTATTTTTACTCCATTTTATGCTTCTGCCCCCTTTATTGACTATTAATTGACCATACACACGGGTTTATTTCTGGGCTCTCTATTCTGTTCCTTTATTTTTATTTCTAGAGAGAGAGGGGAATGGAGGAAGAAAGAGATGGAGAGAAACATCAATGTGTGGTTGCTTCTCGGGCACCTCCCACTGGGGACCTGGCCCTTAGCCCATGCATGTGCCCTGACTAGGAATCAAAACAGCAACTCTTTGGTTCACAGGCCAGCACTCAATCAATTGAGCCACACCAGCCAGAGTTAGATGGAAAATCTTAACAGAATCTGAAAGGATCAAGGACCTGGAAGATGTATGTCTGCCATAGGTGCCAAAGAAGAGATCAGAGGTGGTCAAGGTAAAGCAATACACCCTAAGGGACAAATGCTGATGTAAGCATCTATACAAACCAATCAACCCTTTATAACAAAAGCCATGTAAGGCTCTGTCAGGCTGAAACAGGAGACACTGAAGACATCTATGTCCTTTGCAAGCCAAGGGACAGGCAGATCTTTTAAAAGTCATTGTAGTAAGTTAGTTTCTTTACTGACAAAAACTACCACTCTAATTCAGCTCCAGTTTGCTAAGGATAGAAGACTATGCTTAATGATTTGGTAAGGGAAAATTCCTAAGTAGCCATAAAATCCAGGAAAGGGAGATTTCCTTTGAAGCAATAAAAAACAAAGATTCACAATGTAAGGTATACATTGTTTTCTGAGATAGTAAGAAAAAAGGAGAATCAGAACTCATTCCATCATTACAAGTAAAATTTCCTATCCAGCATAAAAATAATTCCTGACTTTTATTAACAATGTCAAAGATGGACTGGATCCTTTCTACTTATTACAAACTCCTCAGCAGTTTCAGGATTCCCTGCTTGATCTCCTTGGTTCTCACACCATAAACAATGGGGTTCAGAGCTGGGGGGATCAGGTGGTGCAGGATGTTGAGCAGGATGGGGACATCTGGGGGGATTCTCTTCCTGGCCAGGTTGGTGATGACCAGAACCAGCAGGACTGTGCTGAAGAAGAGGATGAGGATGAAG
>PVKU01017417.1:0-11527 GCA_004027475.1 Anoura caudifer | reverse complement strand
TAAATGCCTGGAGGAGCTTCTCTAAATAGGAACCTGCTGCTGGTGTCTCATGCCATTTCAGGAAACAGTCACTCACACTGGTGTGATTTCTGAAAGATTTGATCCTAAGGTAGACACCATACTGGAAACCAGGGTGGTTCCAAGGGGGAGTGAAACACTATTATTTTTCATTAACAGCCAGATGCAGGTAACTTGTCCAAACTTCAGTCACACCACACTACCGAAAGGCACCCGGCTGGGTTTTCCTGCGTGGTAGTTAGAACGAAGAAATGAACGAGCCGGTAAAAGTAATTTTGATTGATCGGTGAACCATAATGTCCCGAGCCAGTCCTCATAAAAAGAGAATGCTTTCTTTCATAACATGGTCACTCTCTGTAGCTGGGCACTAGGGCCCCCTCCCCCTTTTTATTTTATTTTATTTTTTCTAAAAGGAAGCATGGAAGTTTCTCTAAACAAGGCTTAAGACAATGCAGCCTTTTCAAGGCAATTCCAGCGAACTTGAGCGCCCAGGTTCTCTGTTTTCCTTTTTTGCCCCCTTTAAATTCAAATCAAGCCACTGGAAATAACAAGCATTCCGTCTCCGTGCATTTGGGGCAGGCTGCGGTTCTGACAATGGTGGATTTCCCACAGCACCACACCACACCACACACACACACACACACATTCACACATGGAGCTCAAATCCCAGTACTCACTTACGCCAAAGCTCTCAAAGTAAACTATTGTCCAAGAGGCAATAGCATTTTCTCTCACGGGATCACGGATCGCAAAAAATAAAACCCAGCCAAACCTCTTACCTTGAGGCAATGGAATTACCTGCAGAGGAGGTCCCCCTGTTCCTCGCAAAACGAGCCCAGCTCTGGCCAGCAGCAGAAGTACTCCAAACCAAGGAATAAGAAGTCCTTTATATTGTAATTTTCACTGTTTATATGCCGGGAGTGTAGTGGGTCTGCTCACGTAGGAATAAATAAAAAGCCGAACAAACTGCACGGCACCTACCATGTGAAAAAAGACCTCTAGTGGCCACAGGCTGAATCTCTTGGAGGAAGGGAGAGGAGACGGAGGGAGTAGAGGAAACAGTAGTTTCTCTCTCTCTCTCTCTCTCTCACACACACACACACACACACACACACACACACACACACACACAGAGCACTCAAACTCTAAGATTTCTCCTTTCTTGCATCCTGCCTGGCCAGAGTGGTAAACAATGGTAAACCTATTTCTCAGTGTAAAGGGGACCTGGGTAAGTCAGCAGTGATTGTGGGCTCTGTCTGGTCTGAAAGGGACGGTCAAGTTCACAGACTCCCCATCACCCCCTGGGGGCCTGAGCTGGAGAGGGGATTAGACTCCCTGGATGGCCCAGGCAACACCCCCCAGGGTATAAGCTCAAGGTCCCCATCAACAGTATCCACTCCGCCACTCCAGGCATCCCCAGCCCTGTGCTGTGGGCCAGCTGCCATGTTTTCGGAACATGTATGGTATGTGTGGCGGTCACTAGCAGGCAGGGCTGGCTTCTCAATGTGTGACCTGGCCTGGAGCTCTGAAGGGCCCTGAGGATGTCTTGATATTCCAAATCATTTTTTAGTAGGGACTCTGCATTTTCCTTTCATCCTGAGCCCCACTAATTGCATAGCTGGCCTTGCTGACTGGGGACGCACACTCTCCTTAATGTCCCAATCGGAAAGAACCTGGAAGCAAATGAGAATCCCTATTTGGGGAGTTGCTTTTGAGCATGTGGACTCAAGGCACGTTCACTTCTCTAAAGACTTCCTGTGGAGGAACACGGGAGGGGCTTCTGGGGCCATCAAGCTCTTCTTCCAGCACTACGCTGGTTTATATTTGGGACATTTTTGGTTTGTTATATTTTCTAACAAAGGAAGAAGTTGGGGTTCTTTTTGTTTTTGTGGTGTGGGGGTGTATGTGTGAGTTGTTGTTGTTTTTAATAGTAAAAGCAGTTTGTGATGCCAAACTCATGTTCTTGGTGCAAACATAACACTCCCAGCCCACCCGTCAGGTGAGCATTATATCTGACACCCTTTAACAGTCCCCTGGAGACACCCGTGTGTCAGCGAGCCGCCCATCTTCCACATGTCCTTGACCAGGCCTTGTCCTTGACCGGGTCTAGTGGGACTTCTTTGGCTAAGATAGCAGCCCCAGTGGAATCTCACAGGAGACATTCTTAGGGGGCTTCTCCCCACAGCCCATGGATTTGTGGTCAGTACTTCCTTTGCCAGGCTTCCAGGGTGGGTCTCCCCAAATCCTGCTTGTAGTCCAAACAGAAAATGCACAGGTACAGACTCCTAAAATCTGGGAGAGAAAAAGCAGAACAGGGTGTGGAAATGGGCTCTGGTACAGGAAGGGATGTGGTCCTTGCTCCTCTGGCCCCACAGATCCTTCCAGACCCACCGAGTCTCCAAGTCCTTACATTGATTTCCCTCTGATCTGAATCCCTCTGGTGCTGGGTCTGCTTCCTGGGTCAAGGGTCTTGGACTTTTCCCCTTATAGATGTGAATCTTACTTTCCCAACTAGATCACGAGCTCCTGGAGCAAAGACCACCTCTTCTCATTTCTTTTATCCCCCGTGGCCCTGAACAGGGGCTGGTCCCTGGTAGCCTCTGGCCCCGCACTGGCTCCTTTGTAGTGGTCCAACCACTGATCCTGCCTCAGAGAGCATCAGTGCAAAATGCCACAGGACCCGTTGGATTCTTAAAAGACCCCTGTTGGGGTACATGGGTGGACTATTGTCCCACTTTACAATGAAAAAACTGGAGTTTAGGCATCTAAGGCTACAAGAATATCCAACTGTAGACAGGATGTTGATGTAGCTGGATCTCTTGACACCAGCACAGGGGCCCTTTCCCAGTGCTGAGCAGCTGCAAAGGTAATGGGTCGGCCCTCTATTCTGTATCTGGAGCTCCTCTTACAGTCCCAGGCACATAATAGGTGTTCAGTAAGTGCTTTTTGGCTGAATGAGCTGATGAATGATCCAGAAAGAGACATTTCCTCATAGGGAAGTTGCATGTGATGATCTGCTAAGGAGGTATTTCCCATCCCTGGGGGGCATTTTTATACTTGCGTGGGATGGTCAGGGCACCTGAAGTCAAAGAAATAGAGAAGATAAATCTCATGGTCCTCTCTCCACTATTTTACAGCATTTTTAAAATTTCTTACAGAGTCACTTTGTGGCATGTATGACGGCGATCTTAAACCAGATGAGCGACCAGCACTATTCCTTCTATATCGAGACCTTTCAGACCAGCTCCGAACTTGTGGTGAGTTTGTAGGGTGCCGGGGGCCAGTATGAGGGACACACGTCACACTCTTGGTTCTCAAGAGTCTGGGGCAAGGAGGCCTCTGCTGTGGACCTTGAGCATGTGTGAGTCTAATTTCACACACATGACCGGGTGGTTGCCCCTTTATCATGCCCATTTAGGGCGTGTACATATCTTCTGGACCATGTCTTCAGTCCATGTCAGAGATGAGACTCAAATGTCTAGTCTAGATGTGGTTTAACAAACATTTGTTGGTGAATCATGAACATTTGGGGGCTTAAGTGCATGAACATTTGAGTCACGCAGTCTTGGGTTTGAATCTAGGCTTTGTCGCCAGTTAGCTGTGTGACCATGGGCAGCTTCACCTCTATTAAACTCCACTTTCCTCCTCTGTAGAGTAGGGATGATATTGTTTACATCACAGTAAAGGGGTCAAAGGAGAGCACAGTAGCTCTGAGATGCTACATGCTCAGTAGAAGACAGCTAATACTTCAGTATGAAAACAAACGCATGGAGGAAGTTAGCCTCTGAGCCCCTCCTCCTGGCTTCTCGGACGTATTTGCTATAGGGCTCTCCGCCTGTGGCCTGCAGGTCTCTACTTCTGCAGCAGATGACTTGATCCACATAGAGCCCAGCCTGGGCTGTCCCAGGGGGATGGCAGTCCCTCTGCCCTCAGTGTGGTCACCTTTGTCATTGTCTCCTTTCTACTGCCATATTCGTGGGTTCTGCTCCTGGGGCTCACTTTCAACTCCCCTTGGAGAGACCAAAGGCACCAGAATTGGACAAGCCTCAGAGAACGTCCCATGAAAAGGGAATCATTAGGAAGCCAATTGTTTCCCTTTCATTCATTCATTCACTTCATTCATTCATTTATTCAGGGGAAAGAGTCTCCTTATTGGAGTAGGATTGGCAAGAAATGGAACCTCTTTCAGGACGTAAAACAAAAGTAAAGCTTAAAAACACAGGTTCCTGCCACCTCAACTTCTCTATGTCTTGGGACATGGGAAGAAAAAGACCAGCTTCATACTTTTTGATCCTCAGTGGAAGGAAAGGTGGGAAGGAAGGTAGGAAAGGGAGTTTCTATTTATTGAACACACACACTTTCCCATCTGAGCCTCACAGCAGCATGACACAGGTGTTGGCTGCTCACTCCCACAGGTCTGCAGCCTGCCTGCTCCAGGCCATGTTGCCAACATGGGGCAGAGGCAGGGCATGAACCTCGGTTCCAACCCCCCTCCATGCTCCATCAGCCACGCTTTTCGGGGGTGAGCCAGAGGCCTTCCCCATACCCATGGGAAGAGAAGGTGCCTGGGACAATATCCACACCTCCCCACATGACATCAGGGATGAATCCCAACACTCGCCATTGTCACCACTGAGCACACGACGAGCGCCTATGGTGCACAGTGTCTCCTGGACAGTGCCCACCTCATTCTCACAGTAGCCCTTTGAGGAAGACGCTGGCCCCGTGCTATGGAAGCACTGAGGCTACTTTCCCTAGAAGCAAAGATTGCGGGGAAGGAATCGATCAAATTCCCAGAATTTTGCAACTTAGTATGAAGCAGTGATTTTCGAATCCTATTCCTCCCAGCCTCACTATCCTTTACTGTAAACACACTCTCTCTCTCTCTCTCTCTCTCTCTCTCCCCCCACCCCTCTCTCTCTCTCTCTCTTTCTCTTTCATCCACAGCCCTTCTACTTTTATAGGTTAGGTTCCTGGTAAGATGTTCTTGGAACAAAGAAATCTGCTGTTAAAATAATTTGAAAACTGCTGGCTTAAGGAAAGCTCTGAATGGGTTTCCTGTGGATTTCAAATCTTACCTGAAGTGCACAGGTGAAGGTGGTATGACCTCATTTCCTCCAGATCGGGGGCCCCACCCCACTGGCAGTGCTTCTGGCCCCTGCTACTCAGATTGGTCTTAAGTCTGTTCTCCAAAGACGGAGAACACATCAGGTCCACTACAGAGTCTGACTTGGTGTGTGAGTTCCTCTTTGAACCTCTGAGACAGGGAGGAAGAGGGTCCCTGCAGCATCTCCTCTGACCGGCCCCCGCCCGTGTCTGTGGCACAAGTTAGCTGTGTTTACAGTGCTGCTAACTCAGTGTTCATTTTAATAACAGTTTGTTTGCTCAATGACCTGAGATGCTTTCACATAATGTAGATTATTTCCTTCTCAAGTACATATTTGGGAAGATGATTATAAAATTGCCACGTCAATGAATGCATCTGCTTCTTTACTCCCAAAGACAGAATTAATAGTGCTTTATTTTGAGAGTGCTATTGCGGTTCACGTGCACATTCCATTATATTTGTGCAACAGTCTCTCACTAAACAACATTAAGCTTCCATTTAAAACCCCACTGCTATGGGCCTCATTGGGTTTACTTCGTAAAGCTGTGCTCCTATTCTCCCTGCCCCCCTACAAAGAATCATAAAGAAAAAATATAAACAGCCAGCAAGATCTGGATATTTTGTCCCTCTAAAACACAATGACAAGTATGATTTTTTTTTAACTATTTCAGGACTTCTTGATGGAGACATTCATCATGTTCAAGGACCTCATTGGGAAAAACGTGTACCCTGTGGACTGGATGGCCATGAGCATGGTTCAGAACAGGTGCGCTGCCACCCACCTCCTCCCAGCCACGCACCCCGGTGGTCACTCTGAAGGGTGCTGGCAGGGCTGGGGTGGGGATAGCTTCCCCCTGCTGAGAAGAAATGGAAGCGTAGCAGCTCCTCTCTTTCTACTTTTAAACCCCAGGAAAATCCTCACCACTCTTGAACTTTCTTAGGGTTTTTTTTTCTTAAACTTTTTATTCCTCATGCCTTTTTATATACCGCACTGGCCACTGCCCACCGTCTCCATTCCTTAAATGCCAGCGCAAATATCCTACTTTGTGTGTAACGCCTTCCCTAAACCCTGGCAACAGGAGAGCTTGAGGTCAGCCTGATTAAGATGATATTAATTTATTTTTTTTCAAAAATAATGAAATGTATCCTGTGGCATATGGAAGAGTCAGTGTGGGGCGTATCGAATCAGAAGACTGTGCCGAGATTTCTGTGCTGCGGGGCTTCTCAGAGCCCTTCCTGTGTCATGTGATTCTCTAGCTGAGCGTTGAGGTTAGAGCATCTCAGAGTTGGGTTTGCCCATGGAACTGCGTGTGCATACATAGATGTCTCTGTGTGTATGTATGATACCTCTTAACATGTCAAGAACCCCAGTGTAACTCAAGTGTGCCTCAGATCCCCCATAGCCCAAGCCGACATGAGATCAAAGTAATTATAAGCAGTTTCAGTCTTTAATGCTTTCTTGCAAATGATATTATTTCAACCAAATGAAATTCAAATGATAACACTCAGCCAGATTTTTGTAACGTTCCCCTTCTCCAGTCCTCTGTCTCTCAGTGCTTCTCAGATTTCATGGTGGACCCGGGTCTCTCTCAGAACCTTATTCTCAGCTCTGCTTCACAAACTCCTTTAAAACCCAGTCTTCTTGGCTCCTCTCCCGCCTTTCTGTGTCGCTTTCCTTTGGCTTCTTATGTTTGTTTTAGGTCCTTCCCGTGAAAAGCCCTTTACTCTACACTAGGTAGAGGTTTTTGTGCCTCTCTCTGATTGCTCTTGTTCTGTACCTTGGAAGCTGAGAGGACGGAAGAAGGGGAAAACTGAAGAGGCTGAAGCAGAATTCTTTAGAGGGAGGCAAAGAGGGAAGACTATGAACACTTTTGTATATTAAAGTTTTATCGTTAGTGCAGTCTGAGTTATACATTCTGTGCTATGTGTGCTTCAGAGCTGATGCTGGGGCCAGCTGGCCCTTACTTTTCTGTCCTCTGAAAAGCTGGTGTCCCCTACCTGGTGCCCAAGTGCCCAGCCATGTGACTTGATAAACACACTGCCCACAGGGCTCTTGGGGCCAGCTTTAGGGGCCAGTAAAGGGGAGGAGAGGTTTAGCAAGCCAAAAAGAAGTATCTGTCTGTGTATATTGAAGCTTATGGCAGCAGGAGGAAAATCAGCCCAGCAGCAAAATGTCAGAATTCTCAGCCTGGGCTAACCTTGACCTGATTCTCCTGCTCACATCATGCAGGTGGGAGGCTGGCTCTGCAATGATTAAAGTGCTGGTGGAAATTAGGTCCAGGCCACATCATGGGTCAGACGCAGGTGCCTCCGTAGCCATACATCAGGGCCAGCTCCCTGGGCACACAACCTGTACAGCCGCATAAGACCCTGTGCTCTAAAGGGTCCCATGCTTGGTTTAATGGTTCGTTATCACCACCTTCTAATTCATTCATTCATTCATTCATTCATTCATTTTTAATCCTCACCCGAAGGTATTATTGATTTGAGAGAGGGGGAGAGAGAAACATCAATCAGTTTCCTCCTGTATGCACCCTGACAGGGGATCGAACCCACAACCTTTTGCTGTATGGGATGATGCTCCAACCAACTGAGCCACCCAGCCAGGGCCCACCTTGAAATTCTTAATCATTTCTCAACCCAGCGACTCACGTTCATTGTACACTAACCTCAGCAAGGTATGTAGCTCATCTACCTGATGTCAGTGCCCTGTCATCCTGTGGGAGGGCAGCAGCCAGCTCCTAAACTGCACGTGAATCCGCTCACTGCCTGCCTGCTGGTCGAACATGTCTTGGGGTTTTGCCCAATTGCAGGAAGCACCTGGGTGAGTCATCTTTGACTGACCCAACACTTTGGATGCTTTCAACTGTTCACTGGAATCTACTGTTTCATAAATCTATGATTCTGCTAAACAATGACTCTCCTCTTCTAGACCAAACCCAACCTGAAAGCATCCTTCCAGTCCTTGGCCATGTGGTTCTCCTTTGTAGACCCTTCTGGGACTTCCTTACGATAAGAGAAAGTGCTCCCTCCTCTGTGCTGCCACATGTACCCATATTCTAGAACTTACTCTGCTGTGTTATAAAAGTCTCTCTTTGTATGCCTGTTTCTGCCTCTAGAGAATAGGCTTCTTGAGGGTAAGCACTACGTCCAATTTATCTCTGTGTTTTCACAGAGCCTGCCATTCATAAGTTTGTGTAATGAATCTGTGTTTCTGATGGGTACTTACTGATGAGGATTTTTTTAATTCAATTCAGATTTGCCTAAGAGAAAGAAAATTTACTGGAGAATCAGACCACAGAAAGATCCCAGGTTTATGGCTTCAGGCGTGGGTATATCTAGGTGCTCAAACAATGTTGTAGGAAAGCTGAGTCTCTACCTCTGCTCTTTCCTCTGTTGGCTTCATTGTCAGGCAGATGCTGCCTTTGTGGTGGGAAAGATGGGCTGTAGAAGTGTCAGATGTATGTCCTGTTGGATTAGTGACTGCAATAGAAAGAAAAGCCCTCTCCCTCAATAAGTGCAGCAAAAGTCCCCAGGCTCATCTTCAAAGGTTTGGCTTAGGCTATGTGCCCATCCATAAGCCTCTGTGGCCAGGAGAATGAAATACCTATTTTGTTAGGCTTGGGTCACATAACCCATCTGGAGGTTATGGTTAGTTCTACCCAAAGCATAAAGTCTGGCAGCAAAGGGGGAGGTAGGGGATATGGTCCTCCAAAGGACGATCAGGGAGTTGTTACCACAAGGAGGAAAGGATGGTGGAGAAGCTGATCAATGTGTATCCATTCACCAGGTGTCGGGAGCCCAGGGCAGGCCAGCCCCCACGGCTGCCTCTGCAGTCGCCCTGCAGGAAACTCGGGGAAGAGCTTTGGAGACATGTTCCCTCCTGAAGTCCTAGCTAGCTGTGGACCTTGTTCTTTTGGGGGATAGGCCCCCAGAAATGATACAGTAATCCATTTATACCTATAAAATCAGAATATAATCTTCTAAGGGAACTACGAGAGTGGAATTGTCTCCAAAATAGAAACATTTTTATCTGTAAAGGATCAGCTAAGGACTTATATCTCTACATTAAAAAATATAAAAAGTTAGGCTCAGAAACACAGCCTGGGTTTCAGGCTTCTTGGTTCTGCCACCTTCTCTTTCTTGGGGAGTCACGTAATCTCTTGGAAGGTGCTCAGCATAGTGCTGGTACCTCAGAACTCCCCGAAGGAAGTGTGGCTATCTCCAGGTGCAGAGTGAGCCCTGGACTCGAGAAGCTTGGGCCAGAGAAGATGACCAGTTGTGTGGCTGCAGGCACATAGATCAGTGAGTGGAATCACTCCCTCTTTAGGTCGCAGTGATCCCTTACGTTTATGGACACTTGACATTTTCTCACTGTTTCTGCTTGTTGTGTACAATGTTATAACAGCTCACATGTATTAAGGACACAGATCCCCACTGTCGTGAGTACCTTACACAGGCTAGCTTATTGAATCTTTGGAACAACTTAGTGGTGCAGAACTGTTGCAATCCACGTTTACATATGGGGAGACTAAGGCACGGAATAGAGGCATAGCTCACTCAGGGCCGCACTGCCAAACAGAGACAGAAACCACCCAGTTGGAGCCCTGTTCTTCATCTCTGCTGCTTTATCCTGTAAACGAGTGAGGCTCGGATATTAAGTGCATTGTACACATGGGTGCCAGCTGCCTGCGCATTGGCCCAGATAACTGACAGAGGCCCAGTCTGTGATGGTCCAGACAGAGGTCTCTGTGGGCTCTTTGGCCAGTACAGTGTACCTAATCCTGACAGGCAGCTGGCCACAGGGCTCTGCTGTACCCCTAACCAGAACCCCATGTTACAGAAGCGGTGGGGCCCTTGGGGGAGCCATGCCCTGACATGGAGCTGTCACCTGCAGACTCGCTCTGACCTCTTGGTGCCTGGGCTTCTGTGCACTTAAGTGGATCCTTACCTCTCCCAGGTAAGGCTTGGGAGAATGGATTTCTCACTGTCTCAAGAGGAGAAATAAGAACTCCTTCCCTGGCTCTTTGTTTCCATCTTCCAGTTTTAGCCTGTAGAATCCCACGAGCATGTATGAGCCACAGCAGCAAGGTAAATGGGGTCCAGAGAGGCCCTCTCTCTCCCCAGGCATCCTCACCAGAAAGGGCCCACCCACCTCACCTTCCCTCTTCCATTTACGTCATACAGACTGTGGGGGCGGCTGGGTTGTCGCATCAGCGTGTTTTCAGCCTTGGATCCTCTTGCCTCAGGGCTGCAAGGTGGCCGGTAGTTAAGGACAGCAGCCACCAACTTTTAGTGATGACTGCCTGAGTCTGAGTGTCCCTTCCATCCTCGAGTGCAGCCCAAGGACTGGTGCATGCGTGCCCTGAGGCTTACTCGGGAGGCGGACACGAGGGTTCCTGGCTGCCTCCAGTTACAAGGATGTATGTGTCCTGCCGCCTGGGAAGCAGGAGGCTGGGGAGCCGGTCCAGGGGTGGCAATGAGGTTTTGTGAAGAGTGGCTTTCAGGATACCAGCCTTGGGGCTGGCTCCTCATTCTGCCAGCTTCTCCCCACTCACAGCAGCTGACAGCCCTTGCACGTGGCTTCTGCCTCCTCATACAATCATGGCTTCTGCTCAGGGCCCAGCTTTGCCACATGCTCCCTGGTTGTCCTACTTTTGGACTGCCTAAAAAGTTAGATTGACTGCCCTCAGGCCTGGGTGCCCCTATTGGGTACCCAGGGGACCCCTTATAGGCTACTGGCCACCTAGGGAAAACTGCCTGTGTCATGTTGACCCTGTGCCCTCTCAGCTGCAGGTGGAATAGTGGGATGGCTGGGACACAGGGTGCAGGGGCTCTGTGTGTGGCAGGCATGAGCAGGAACATGCCCGGTGCTGGAGACTGTGCAGGGTGCTCAGGGAGCCAGTCTATCTTTCTGGGGACTTTCACAGGCTTTGCAGAAAGACAAACCTGAGTTTGGGTCTGGACCTTGCTGCTTCTCAGCTGTGTGAATATGCGGAAATTATTTGATCTTTCCAATGCTCAGTTTCTTCTTCTGTTAAGGGATGTAACAGTAGCACCTACCTCAATTTGTAGAATCACATGAAATGTCTGCAGAGCACCTAGTGCTCTCTATGAGTGATAACTACAGTACTTTGTCATTGCTATCGTTAATGAAGGGACCTTACAGCTTGCATTGAACACAATCATGGATTTACTTGTGGACAGAATAGCATGGCAGTAAATACCGAGGTTCTGAAGGCAGCATATCTTTGTTTAAACCCTGGTTCCATGTGTACAGATTGGGTTATTGGGAGGGTTACCTGAAGTCACATCTCTCAAATGGAAACAAGATCTAACTGAGAAAGTTACTGTGACAATGTAAGGAAAAGGAGGGAGGGAGGGAGGGAGGGAGGGAGGGAG